>CM046814.1:7691012-7711056 GCA_025617385.1 Murraya koenigii | reverse complement strand
ACATTTATACCATGCCAATGCCCGTGCGCAAACTTATAGACCTCGCTAACAGTAACATATTCTAATTCATGGTAACTTAGAGATCTACATGCCAAAAGAACTAATCTAGTCTTTTATAGAAAAGAAACTCATCATTTGCGAGAATATCAATATTTTCTTTACTAATTCTGGAGCAAGTTACTTAGCCTACTCCACTTTCTTGTCAATATCTTTAAGGTGCCAAAATTACCCACAACTCTAAATCCTTGTGCATATCAAATTGGATACACCTTTGATTTGAATTCATCACAAGCCCAAAATCATTCTCCTATTAATTTTTTTAATAACATCAAACCCCATTAAGTTTTAAAAACACCATCTACTGACTTATATGCCATCTACTTTGACATTGCTTTTGACCATGCACTATCGGTTTCATTGTATACTTAAATGGTACCATTTACATGAAAAATATTGTATACATGAAGAGTTTCGTATACCCTAAGTACGAATTAACGGCTTTGATACTACTGTTAGGAAACTGAGCTTCTTTCTAAGATCACTTCAAACAAATTAATAGAAAAATTAAATGGAGAATAATATTCACTATGTGAGAAAAAATATTCACGGTCATTGTCAAGAGACAAATAGAGAAAAAATATTCACTATATGAGAAATTGTTACAACAAACATTCTCAGACATAATTTTTTGCTCACCCAAGCCCCTAATACATGATCCCAAGAAATATTCTTTAACAAAGTAAACCCATATACTCATATTGAGGAGCCAAATGCTCATGCAATATATCTACATGCTTAAAAATATTTTTCTACATTTTGGAAGCCTTGAATGCTTCTCTTGCATTCACCAATTTAATTACTTTCAACTGATAAAATGCTCCTCCTCCTCTTCTCTTTATAGGAAAAACTTTGCTCAAAATCAAAATTCTTCATGCGACTCCACAAATTCTTTACATAGCAAATTCAGTACTGCATGAAAATGAGCCACCAACTTTGATTTAAGCAGTCAACTTGGACTTGTCTCATCTTTTCTCCAACAATTTAAGTAGTCAACTTTGATTTGTATTTTTTAAAAATCAATTTTAACAATCTCTACCATGATTTTAAAACAATCTCTACCATGATTTAAAAAAAAAAATTCATAGCAATTACTATATAACGTTGTCTTTATTGACAGTCATAATTTTTTATATAGAGAATTATCAAACTCCACCATAAAGAGTATACCACTTAGAATCAACCATTGTAAGATTTTATTTTTCCTTGGCACATCCGCTGAAATTTATGGTGCAATTCTCATGCTTGGTTTCCCTAAGAATTTTTTAACCATGACATAACTTTTCCATCACACAACTTATATTTATACCAAGCTAATGCCTGTGTGAAACTTATGGACCTTGCTAACAATAACATGTTTTCTTTCATAGTAACTTAACGATTTAGTTGCCAAAAGAACTAACTTAATCTTTAGTAAAAAAGAAACTAACCATTTGCGAGAATATCAGTATCTCTTTTATTGATTTTGAAGTAATTTGCCAAGTCCGTTCCACCTTCTTGACAATTTCCTTAAGTTGCCAAAGTTACCCACACCTCTAAATCATTATGAATATCAAATTGAATATCCACCATAAGCCAAAAATTGTTCTCCCATTGATTTTTTCAACAACATCAAGCTCTACTAAAATTTTAAAACATTATCTGCTAGCATATATACCATCTATTTTGACCTTGCTTTTGACCATGCACTATTTTGAGCTTCATCGTATACTTAAATTGTATCATATACATGTACAATATTGTATATGGGAACAATTTCATATATTCTAAGTACGAATCGATAGCTCTAATACCACTGTTAGGGAATTGAGCTTTCTCTCAAGATCATTTCAAGCAAATTTGTCAAGTAACAAACCAATAAAAAAATTAAATGGAGAATACACCAATCATACAATACAAGATTTATATGAAAAACTTTAAATCCAAAGAAAAACCATGGTTGTTGTCAATAGATAACTAGAGAAAAATATTCATTTTGTGAAAAATGTTACAACCTCATTCTAAAACATAATTTTTTCTCACCCAATCCCCAAATGCATGAACTTAAGAAATATTCTTTAACAAAGTAAACCTATATAATTAGTCAAATGCTTTACAATATATCTACATACTTAAAAATATTTCTCTACATTTTAGTAGTCCTGAATGCTTCTCTTTTCTTGCATTCACCGATTGAATTGTTTCACCGCCTTAAAATCAAAATTCTTCGCTTAGCTCCACCAAATTCTTTACACGGCAAACTTGGTATTGCATGAAAATAAGCCACCAACTTTGATTTGAGCAACCATCTTGGACTTTTCTCTTCTTTTGTCCAACAATTTGAGCAGTAAACTTTGATTTGTATTTTTTTTTTACTAAATCAATTTCAACAACCTACACACATAACTATAATTTTTTCAAACCTATTGACAAAATTTGACACAACCCGATTACCCGACACGAGCACGACCCAAATAAATGGGTATGAAACGTCAAATTTGGCATGATTATTAAATGGGCCAAGTACGACATGAGTTTTTTCGTTGTCGGGTTAGAGTTAAAGTTCTTGACCCATTTACCCGACTAATGAACAGATTATACTTTTTATTTTAAATTAATTTCTAGGTTCTTGTCATTCAAATTCAAATATTGGACATGATTATATCTTTTTATTTTTATTTTTTAAGAATGAATATATATACAGTGTTTCATTTATAAAATTTTATTTAGATTTAGAACTTCAATAATGTCAATGTGTAAAATATTGGTAAACATATATATTTTATGATATTGATATATAATATTATTTACATATACATAATTAAAACTTTAATAGTATAAATGTATTATATATATATATATATATATATATATATAACATATGCAAATGTTTGATGTAGATTTTGGTAATATATAGATATTAAACTGGTTATTGGATAACCCATTTACTTTTTGTGTTAAGTTTGAGTCTTAACATTTTGACATAATTAGTAAATGGGTCATACTTGAGTCGACTTAAATTTAACATGACACAAAACTGATAGGATACGAACACAATCCAGTGACCCGTTTCACATCTACATTGACTTCGTAAGAATTAAATTTCCACAGAATATGTCAAGATGCAAGTTCCAAATAATTTCTGAATAGGGAAAGAAGTTTTAAAGTCAAGGTGATTAGATGAGAGTGTTACTGAATTACGTATTGGAGTGATTCCCTACCCTCAACTTAAAAACATGGTTTAAAAGTAAATATTAAGTAATGTGGCATTATTAAGAAAATATATCTAAAATTAATCGAAAATAGAAAACATTTTTTTTTTAAAATATGGGTACACGAGGATATTTTTTCTCTATTGGTAGAGGCATTTTTATGTTCTTTCTATTATGCATACACAAGATTGTAAGTACAATAATCATCGAAATATGACCGAACAGCGAAACTGCTACAAATAAAAGGAAACAAAATCTTAATAGGGACAGAAACAGATTATAAGCAAGAATCAATAAAACAAAAAGAAAATTTCCTCTAGGTCCTTTAAGTTTGTATCAAGAAATTTCCTTTAGGTACTTTAAGTTTAAACGGCAACTAGACAACGAGAATGAATGTGCACGTTAGAGAAAGCATTCTAGGTCGTATTTTACTCATATACAAATGAGTAAATATGCGTACACCTTTCATGCCCTTATTGTTTTTTTCATTTGGGGCAAATACATTTTCTTTTAATTTTTTAATTCCATGGATTTATTTTCAATAATAAGTTCTCATTTATCTGAGGATCATTTGACGATATAAATAAACTATTTTAAAGTAGTTATGGAGGAATATATGAAACAACTTCGATCTTTAACTTATATCATATAAGTCTCACTCAAAATAACGTCTCAAATATACTTGTGCGCTATTTTTTGGACACTTTTTGCTTCTTTTCCTTAATTGATTACATGAAAAATAATTGAGTCGTAATGAATTTTTTATCTTCTTTCGTCGATGATGTTTTGGGTTAAAAATAAAAATTAAGAAAGGTGCTAGATAGCCCATGAGTTTCCGTAGTTTGTATGTTACAAATGGATTCTGTGACTATTTTAAAAAATAAAGAATTTTCTTGACTATTGTCAAAACACAAGAGTGCATACATTCTTTTCTTTGATCATTTTATTAATAATATTGCACCTACAATTTTTTTTTTTATGAAAAGTAAATCTATACAAAAATAAGAAAATAAACAAGACTAATAATATCTGAGTCATAATTTACAACTTACAATTCTTTCAGCTTTTTTTTTTTAAAATTATTTTGGGCAATATTTAATATCTTATAATAATGCTATTAATTATTTCTACTATTTTCCATGGTTCTGCAATGTTGTTCAAATAGGTCTACACCACACAAATACAAGCTAATAAGGTTATGTCTCCATGATTGAATCCATCTAGAGAAGACCTTGACTCAATATTTAAAAACGCGTAATTGTAGAAATTTTACACGAGGAGGTTGCAAAACAATTGATTCTTATATAAACACTTTGCTGAGAATCAAATGGCTCAATCACCCGTAAACATTGTAAACATGGCATCAGCATCCTCTGTTTCCAGATTGATGGTCATTATAATTTTAATTAATGTTGGTGCTATAAGTGATGCATTGATTTTTGTAACAGCATCAGCTGCAGGATTATTGCCTTTACCCATACAGTTAGAAAGGGAAGCTTTACTTAATACAGGCTGGTGGTTCAACAATTCGGCGACGGGCCACTCATCGTCCGATCATTGTAAGTGGAAAGGGATCACTTGCAATTCAGCGGGAAGCTTAATCGGGGTCAGCTTGCTCTGGCACGAAAATGATAAAATCAAAGGAGAGCTTGCTCGTTTCAAATTCTCTTGCTTTCCGAACCTCAGAAGAATCAAAATTGATTCAAATTATCTCATCTCTGGAAGCATTCCATCCGAAATTACTGCTCTTTCAATGCTCCACACTCTTGAACTGCCCTCCAACAATCTTAGCGGTAAGCTACCAAACTTCACTATGTATCTATAAAATCGTGCTCATGCTTAATGCGGGCGTATGCATTTAGAACGTTGAAGAAGTGCGAGTCGTCCGCACTTGAGGATGACTCTTGTTCTATATAAATTTTGTTCTATGAGAATAGTGAAATACTGATCTTGTTTTTCATTAATCACTTGCACAACAGGAACTATTCCTTCAGGGATGGGGAGACTGAGGAATCTCGTCCACCTTGATCTATCTGATAATCACCTCGTCGGACTTATCCCTCCAACTCTTGGTCGTCTAAGCAGGTTGAGAATTTTGAACTTTTCTAACAACCTTGTTGGTGACATCCCCTTCACTATAGGTCATCTAACGGAGCCAACTACTTCCGTTATTGCCTCACACCAAATCAATGGTTCCATCCCATTAGAAATCGGGAATTTGACTGTTCTTCAAGTTCTTGACCTGTCTTTTAACGAACTTGAAGGTCCAATTCCTTCCACCATAGCTAGTTTAGTCAACTTGACATCTCTGTCCTTGAGTTATAACAATCTAATTGGACCTATCCCTTCAACAATTGGTCATTTAAACAGGTTGAGAAGTTTAGACTTGTCCGAAAACAAACTTGTTGGTCCAATCCCTTCGCCTCTGGACGTTTGACTCAGCTAAATACTTTGTATATGTATTCAAACCAAATCAATGGTTCTATCCCTTTAGAAATCGGGAATGTTGATGCAGATTTTCCCGCGTGCCTCAACAAGGTTTCGAACCTTCCAACAAGATTCTCCAAACATACTCGCTAAGGAACGCCTCGAACCTTCCGTCATGGTTTTAAACAAGACTCGATCCTTCCGCTCGCGACAAGTTCGAGCAGGATTGCCTCCTTTGTCCCGGTCCACTGCCTTCTTCGTAATAGCTGATTTCCTGACCGCACTCACGTAAAACCGGTCGTGGGTCGCCGGGCTTTCTGCGAAACCCTCCGACGCCAAGTCAAGAATCGGTTTCTTTTTGGTATCTCCTTAGTGAGGGAGACCTGAAAGATGAAAGGGGTATTATTTCGCCCTTTTGGATGTAAATGGTGTTTTTAAAGAAAGTCGATGAGAGAAATTTGGAAAGGAAGAACTCGTGTCCAGCTACGTAGAATCCAACTTCTTTTGTGAATTCGAAATGCCAACCCTTGTGCCGCTTCTCCTTCGCTTCCTTTTATATTCTTCTTTTCCCGCTCTTTTCCTTTCCAGTCGCCCACTCCCACGCTTAATGGTATCTCGGGTCCCTCCGACAACAAGTTTGACTGAATATTCCTGTGGATGAGCTGACTGCTCCTTTAATCCGATTCACGTGGCCGATCACCATGCTCGGCAAGCGCAGTGGAATGATGACACCTTGGTGGCACGTGCCGACCACCGACAACAAAGTGTCATCTCTCCACCATGTGGGACCCTTGTCGACATCAAAAGGTATGCCAGATTCTCGAGATAATCGGCCCGGGTTGCCCTGGCTCTGGTCTTGTCCACCAGTGCTCGTGGATCTCATGAGCAGGAGTGATGTGCTCTGGCCTCGACCTCGACCAACCTTTAACCTCGAAGGATGACCTCGAGCAGTGCAAGGAGCTCTCGACCTTGACCAGCCTTTGACCCGAGGGGTTACTCTGACCAGGTTACCATCGGGAGTCTTGCTTGAGCCTAAGGGCTTCGAGGGGTTTGTCCGATATTTACCCCATACACCGGAAGGGCTTTTAGGGCCTCGTCTCGATATTTTACCCAAACACCGGCCCCCGGCTCTAGTCTTTGAGTGAAGCGAGATAAGACCGAAACTCAAGAATGATGGGTCAATCACTGCCTTTTACACTTCCCCATGCTTCCCAAACTGTCTCGCCACTTGAATCATTTCTCATTTAAGACGGACACGTGGTCGATCCCACCACAGATTTGAAATTGAAAGGACGCGACCTAAAAGGTCGTGGTCCTCGAAACGCACGCCGCCACTCGAAAGGACGCTGCTTCCTCTTTAAAAATCCCCGACTTCTTCAACTGCTCCTCTATTTGCTTACTTCTCATTCGAATTCAAAATTCATCCGCCTCCCTTGCTTATCTGGCCTTCTTCTTTCCGTCAAGGCGGCTTCCGGCCACCCACACTTCCTTTCAGTGTCCGTGTACCACTCAATTTTCCATTTCACCACTGCTTCTTCCTCTCGCGATCTTGTTAGTCCATTCCCTTAAAATGTCCGACCCCAAAGAACCCCTGTAGGATGTCACCGGAGGACTCTTCCTCTTCTAGTGAGGCATGCCTCCGAGTATAATCCCCGTGAGGGATTCTAGTCCCGAGAGGGAATTACCCGCGGCTGAGACCCAGCCGCATCATAGGGTAAGGGCCAGCCAGAGGTCCGAGCGTGGGGAATACCCCATTGACTATTTAGAATGTCAAACCACTCAATCGGAGTTGAATAGACTTAGGAAACCTACCACATCTCCGATAGTGTAATTCGAGGTTGCCGTGTAGGTGAAATCCTCACCGTCCCCCATGGATTTACAACCTTCTATTCGGAGTGCTTCAGATGGGGGTTAGCCGCCTCCAACCTTTATTTTGGCCGGGTTTTGTCCTGGTTTCGCCCGCCCTCGGGCAATCGAACCCGAATGGGTGGAGAGTCCTTTCCGGCTCTTCGCTTTGTGGAAACGTCGTGATCCGGATGAGCCCTTGGTAGGGGAAATCAAACACCTCTACCAGCTTAAGTGTAGCCCAAAGGATGCCGGGTTGGTATTATCTTACCTCCACTCGAGCGGTAAGAAGCCCATCACCGATCTCCCTACCTCCGTGGCAACCGGAAGAGCAAATTCTTCTTCGCTGGGAGAGCTGGGCACGCCGCACTTCAGAAGTGAGGGAGTTCCTCCAGTCCCGCATGCATTTCGCATTCCGTGTCATTTATCCGCCTTGTGAATTTTACTTTTAGTTCTCTACTCGTGTCTGCTTTCATTGTCTTGCTCTCGTTGTTTTTGCAGCCTCCTGAGTGCTTCTTATTCAATTACACGCCTTCGAGCACGCAGTGCAGATCGCTTCTGCAAACGCAAGCTCGTGCGTGGAGCCGCTGACACCTCGTAGCTTTTTAGAGTCCAATCTAGTTCCAAGTGAAGAAATGATCGGCGTGATGCGCGAAGCTGCTGCACAGCGCGCTGGGGACAATCAAGTCGCGAGCACATCAAAAGACCACGAGCCGAGCGAGGTGCCCCACCTCCACCAGCCGAGCTCGCTTCCTTCTTCTGCTCGACAGTCGAGCGTGCAGAGAGTGGTCCTCCTCGCAGGAGATGGAGGATCTGCTCCTCAAACCAAAGCAGCAGTGCAGGAGCAGAGTCAGCCTGCCGCTCCGAGCCTTATCGTAAGGCTTTTAATGAAGAGCCGACCGACAGTGTTTCTCGACGAGATAGAATCCTCGTTCTCCTCAAGCGCCATGGCAGTATCTTCCAACGGCCTCCTCTAGAGCATTGGTATCTCGCGACTGTGCTCAATGAGATTACCTCGAGTTCCCGTGAAGAACTCCGTGCAAAGGTTCGTAGCTTGGAGCAGTGCTTTCAATGAGCGTATGGAGGAGAATCGTGTCACTGGATGAAAATATAAACTTTGGCAGAGAAAATGCAGAGGGCCGACTCAAGGTCTCCGGGCTTGAAAGGAGTTGGTCGAGGTCAAGAACGAGTCAAGCACGCCTGAAAGACCCGGATACTCGAAGTCTTGTTACGAGCAGCTCATGGAGGAGAAGCTACCTGCCTTCGTGAGCAAATAGATACTCAAGGTCCAACCTTGCCACCGAGTATAACACTCAGGCGACTCCACCACGACCGCTTTATGTATGCTTTTGGCAAGGCATACCCCGGCCGACATGACCAAGGTTGAAGGGTATGTAGTCGAGTACATGAGCGACCTCAGTAGCTACTTCATCCGAGCCCCAGGTGTGGTCAGTGAGCCGGCCCTCTTCTTCCAAAGGCTCCTCCCGCCGATGACCTCCCTCCCGCTGATGCTCCTCGCTGAGTTCCCGCTAAGCTCTCGCTGAGCTCACCGGTGTCCTTCCTCCCGCCTCCTCCCGCAGTTGGTCCTGCCGCTGCCGATGTTCCCGTCACTGATGTCGCTTCTTCCCTCAGCTGTCTAATAACTTGACACTTTTTCTTCTTTTTTTTTTTTTTTTTTTTTTACATATGTAATCTTTTCACTTGAAATAAAGAGACACATGTTTTCAACAATTCTATTGACTGCTAGTGTACATACATTCCTGCCTTCTACGTTGAGTTAACTTTGAATGTGCTTGCCGAGTAAAAAATTTTCTAAGTGTTGTACACCCTTTATTTATGAATGCATGGTAGAGTTTTGCTCTGACTTAGGCTAAATAAGCCTTATGTCTATTTTGCGAGCTCATTTGACTTGCTCGAGCCTCGCATTTGGCTCTTATAGACAACGTCCCGCCTCGAACTTAGGCCTAGGGATCTTTGGACAAGGGGTTCCTTCGAACCCCTGGCCGGCCTCAGAATTGACCCGAGGTCTTCTGATAACACCCTCGCCTCCGGTCTTCAATAACCCGAGCTCCAGACCGCTCCGCCCAATGAGTTAGGCTCGGGACTTCATGCCGTGGAGTTCTTCTTCTTCTCGAGCCTTTTAATCGACCCGAGCTTCGATGACACTCCCGCCTCGGTTTTCAACAACCCGAAGCTGGCAACCGTCCCGCCTAATGAGTTAGGCTTGGGACTTCCGCCGAGGAGCTCTTCTTCCGCTCGAGTCTTTTAATCGACTCGAGGTCTTCTGATAATGCTCCCGCCTCGGTTTTCAAATAACCCGAAGCTTGGCACCGTCCCGCCTAATGAGTTAGGCTCGGGACTTCCGGCCGAGGAGCTCTTCTTCTCGCCGAGCCTTTAATCGACCCGAGGTCTTCGATAATACTCCCGCCTCGGTTTTCAAATAACCCGAGCTTAGCACCATCCCGCCTAATGAGTTAGGCTTCGGGACTTCATGCATAGGAGTTTTCTTCTCCTCGAGCTTTTAATCGACCCAAGCTTCGATGACACCCCGCCTCCGGTTTTCAAACAACCCGAGCTTGACACCGCACCGCCTAATGAATTAGGCTTTGGGACTTCCGGCCGAGGAGCTCTTCTTCCGCCGAGTCTTTTAATTGACTCGAGGTCTTCCGATAATACTCCCGCCTCGGTTTTCAAATAACCCGAAGCTTGGCACCGTCCCCGCCTAATGAGTTAGGCTTGGGACTTCATGCATAGGAGTTCTTCTTCGCTCGAGCCTTTAATCGACTCGAGGTCTTCTCGATAATACTCCCGCCTCGGTTTACAAACAACCCGAAGCTTGGCACCGTCCCCGCCTAATGAGTTAGGCTCTGGACTTCATGCCGTGGAGCTCTTCTTCTTCCATTCTTTATTTTGAACTTGTATTATAAATGTCGTTCTTATTTTTACATACATTTGTACTTTTACATATCCCATCTTGGGATGAAATATTTACATTAGCATTTCAATACAAGAAAACCTATTGAAAATACTTCCTCGTGAGTTGCGCTGCTCCATGGCCTCTGACCTCTCGTCCATCCGATGAGCCACCCAGATGCTCCGGGTCCCGCTAGTTGAGTGACTCGATATGGACCTTCCCAGCTTGGTCCAAGTACACCTTGTCTTGGGTCTTTGTGCTCGTTAACTTTCCTCAATACCCAATCACCCACCTGAATCGACGAATGTGTACCTTCCGATTGTAATAACGAGCCACTCTTTGTTGATATTCCAAATCTTGGCAGCCTATCCTTTCTCTTTTCTTCCAAAGAAGTCCAGCCCCGCACACATCCGCTCGTTGTTTTGCTCCTCGTCAAGTGTTCTCGTCCGGTGTGTCCCCATTCCTATCTCACTGGAACCACCGCTCAGTGTCCAAATGCCAAGGAGAATGGGGTCTCCAAAGGGCCGCCTTGTGTGTGGTTCTCAGAGGCCCACAAGACACCAGTGCACTCATCCACCCAAGCCCCTTTTGCTCGCCCAACCTTGTCTTCAAGAGGCGCTTTATAGTTTTATTCACGGCCTCTACTTGCCCATTGGCCTCGTAGGTGAGGGAGAGCAAAACTTCAACTCTATCCCTGTGTTCGGCTGTAAGTCTCTGAACTTGCCATTATCAAACCGCCTCCCATTATCTAGTGACCAATGCATGGGAATCCCATACCGCAAATCACATTCTTCCAAATGAAATCGTGGTTTTACCTTCCGTGATGTCGCTCAAGGCTCCCACTTCGACCCATTTGGTGAAATAATCAATCGCGACTATAGCATGGGTGGCTGATGCTCTCCCTTCTAAGCAGTGGCCCAATCAAATCTATTCCCCATCGAGCAAATGGCCATGGCGAGTTCATCGCCGTAAGGTTCTCCTGAGGTCGAGTCAGTGGTTAGCAAAGCTCCGCAGCCTTGCAGCCTTCGCCTTCTCCCGAGCATCTTGGTGCATGCGGGCCAAAATACCCTTGCCTCAAGGCCTCGAAAGCCAAGGACCTCGAACCGGAGTGATTTCCACGACTCCTCGTGTATCTCCTGGAGGACGTAATCAGCCTCCTCTCGGTCTAAACACCGCAGCAAGGGAGAGTGTACCTCGCCTCATATAAGACCCCATCGATGAGAGTGTACCGGCCGCTTTGCACCTCAATTTCCTTGCTCGCTTCTTATCACCGGCACCGCCTCTTCCTCGAGGTAGGAGATGATCGACCGCATCCAGTGTTGCTCGTTGTTAGGTTCATCACTCTGTCCTCCCGCCGATACTCGAGCAGTGTTTTGACTTCGAGAGGATAGATTTTGAAACTTGGGGTCCGAGGTGGCCGCCATGCGAGCTATCATATCCGCCGAAAATTCTTCCCCTGGATCCTGCTCCACCTCGACTACCTGAAATTTTTCATTACCGCCTTACCTTCCAAGGTAGGCATCCATCTTCTCCCTTCGCTCGAAAGCTCTCGCCGAGGTGATTAGTTATCAACCGGGAGTCCGTTCTAAGCTTTATTTCCTCTCGCTTTACTACCGAGGCGAGCTTCAAGCCCGCTATTACAGCCTTCATATTCGACCCGATTGTCTGGTGACTTCGAACTCTAATCTCACAAACAGACTGCATCTCCGCCTCCTCCGACCTTCGAGCACCACCCCGCCTCCCGCCTCCCGACTTCCACAGTGATCCATCTACCGTGACTACCCATGTTTTGGTCGAAGCCCTGGAGCTTGACGAGGGTTCGCCTCCGCCTCTTTTCCCTCGCTGCACTCGACCACTAAGTCGGCTAAAGATTGTGCTTTATGGTCGCTCGGGTTGGTAATTAAGCGTCAAACTCGCTTAACTCCACCGACCATTTAACCAACCTTCCAGAGGTCTCAGTGCTTGTGTAGAGTTTGCCTCGAGGGGTCAGGTTAGTCAACACCACCACCGAATGTGCTTGAAAATAAGGCCTCGCCTTCGGCCGCGTGACTGTGGCTAGAGCCCACTTCTCCATGGTCGATACCGAGCTTCGCTCCAAAGAACGCCTCGCCGTGTAATACATGTGGTACCGTACTCACGATTCCTCCCTTATCGAATCGAGCTTGTTGCCCATCGGGATACGGCCAAGCATGTAAACAATACCTCTCCCGCTCGAGGTGTTGACAAGAATCTGAGCTTTTAGCAGATACTCTTTCACCGCTGAACGCCTCCTCGCATTCTAAGGCCCATTTCGCCTTCCCCGCCCTTCTTCATTTCCGGAAGAAGACTCGCAGATTTATCGCTGGCTCGAGATACGAACCCGCTGAGGGACGCCAGCTTGCCGGCCGACTCAGATCTCCTCGAGGTTACGAGGGACCTCATTTCTATCATCGCCTCGATCTTCTCCTGATTGGCCTCAATCCCCCGTGACTCACCATAAAGCCTAGGAATTTTCCCAAACTCACTCCAAAAGCACATTTTTCTGGGTTTAACTTCATTCTAGCACTTCCTTAGGAGGGCGTAAGGTCTCTCTAGATGCTTTACATGCTCCTCCGCCTCTAGACTCTGGTGATCATGTCATCTACATATACCTCCATAGTCCGACCGATCAATGGCTTGAAAACCTTATTCACTAGCCTCCGACACGCTGCCCTCGCATTCTTTAGGCCGAAAGGCATGACCTTGTAGCAACACGCACTCGATCGGTGATGAAAGCTCGACACCCTCGTCCTGACTGGTGCATGGAATTTGGTTATATCCCGAGAACGCATCCACGAAGCTAAGCAACCCGTGCCTCGCCGTAGAGTCCACCAGCTGGTCTATCTTTGGTAGTGAAAGCTATCTTTCAGGCAGTGCCTTGTTCAAATCATGGAAATCAACACACATTCTCCATTTCCCATTTGCTTTCTTCACTCAAGACTACATTCGAGATCCATTCGGGTAGGACACCTCCCAGATGAATCCCGCTTTCAGCAGCTTTTCAACCTCGCAGCTGATGGCTTCAGTATCTCTCCCGGTTCACGCACCTCCTCTTCTCGCTTCACCGGCTTAGCATCTCTCCAGCATCGCCACCGTGACACGCCACCTGGGTCGATCCTGTGCATATCATCATGCGTCCATGCGAACACATCTCGCGGTGCTCGCAGCATTCCACCAACTTTTCCTTCAACGGCTCGCTAAGGCTCGAGCCGATCTCGGACCTTCTTCCTGGGTCATCTGCTCTCACCTCGAGCTCCTCCAGCCTTCCCACCGGCTCTTGCCTTCCGCCTCGATTCCGCCTCGTGGTCTCAGCGAGGTAATCATGATTGTTTCTTTGGCGGCCATCGTGATAGCAGCTCCTCGCCACCCTTTGGTCGCCATTCACGCACCCCTATAGCCCCATTTACTCGACACTTTAGGGCTAGGTAATGGGTGGACACCACGCATTGGTCGATCCTCATAAATGGCCTCCCGTAATCGCTCGATATGGGCCGATTTCATCTACCACCACGAAATCCAAAGATCATGTTCTTCTCGAAAGGTTTTGAGCCCATGGTTACCGCCAACTTGATGATTCCTAGAGGTATTAGCTTTCCTCCCCGAACCCCTTCAAGGAAGTGCTCAGATGCTCGAGGCTCGCACCGCTATTCCTAAATCCTCGAGTGTGGATTTAAAAGAATATCCACCGAGCTCCCCGAATCAACCAATATTCGGTCAACTTCCTTATTCGCCACATTGGCTTTAACCACTGTAGCATCTTCGTGGGGTACAAGACCCCTCTTCATCTTCATCTCGTCCACATGATTGGCACCGCCAACCTTGGCCTTCTTGGCCGCAGGAGCAAGTGAACATGACTTCTCGCCAGCAATGCATATCTCGCAATAATTTTTCCGGCCCTGTTAGAACTTCCTACCATCGCTGGACCACCTGAAATTACTCTCGTGGATGGCGGTTCAGATTCATTTCATAGGCCCGGTCACCTTCCTCACCGTTGTTCAACCACCGGTGCCCTCCTTCTATAACTCATCCGTATCGATTTCGACTAAATCTTCCACCTGGTTTTTCAAATCACCAAGACCGTGATGCGGTGTGACCATGGTCTCCATGGAAACGGCAGAATCGCCTCGCTCGCCTCACCGGCCGGGCGTGGTCATCTGCGGCTGAGGGCTCAGCAGCCCACGCCCTCGCCCACTCAAGTATCTCTTCAAGAGATACCTTCAACTTCAGATACTCGTCTGTAAGTGTGGCCTGCTCCACCACTTGACCGCCCTATCCCTCGGAAGCTTCTCAGCGGGGTGGCAGAAACGATCACCCCTGCATGGCTCACTTCAGTCTACTCTGTGGTCAGGTCATGGGATGTATGGCCATCATGACGCCTAGATTCTCTCGTGATCCCTGCCTGAGACCTGCGGGTGGTTGGGGAACCATCCGCGTGGGGAACTCTCCGACACGGTTGTACAGTGGTCGCCTTGGCCCTTGCCGCTTGGAGCCTCGTGGTCCCTCGTGCAGACTCCTTCTCCTTCCGCCTTGCTCCAAGTGACTTGTTCACTCCTCACCATGCACCTTTTCTTCTTCAATTACCATGTCCAGCTTTTATTTGTTCAGACGCGTCCGAATATGAACGGATCAAGGACTCCGCAGTTATACCATGGTCTCCCCATCCGAACACCCTCTTTAATCCCCTTAGAGCTTGGGATGGTTGAACGCACCAAGATCTAGGACCGATCTATGGTATCTTTTGATAAACTCCCGAGGGACTCCCTTCTTTCCGCCTCACCTCCGATAACCCATCATGTCATCCTCGTGGGTCACCGCGCCTCAAATTGTTCCGCGAACTCCCCGCACATCCTGCTCAAAACTCAAGATACTTCCCCGTGGAGCCTGCAGTACCATTCTCTCGCCTTCCTCAAGAGCGAGCGGAAGGCCCTCGCACCTCCGGTCGCCGACAGACCTTGCACCCCGCCATGTCATCGAACCGCTCCATGTGTATTAATGGGTCACTCTTTCCCGAATATTGCAGATCCGGAAGCGAAAGTCACGTGGATCGTGACACCCATAATCTCCGGGAGAGAGGAGATTCATTGTCCAAAGATTATTCGCCACTTGGACTCTTTCTGCCTCCCAAGATCTTCCACCACTTGCGCCAACTCGCTGCACTCTCCCTCCAACTCCTCCGCGACGAGAGGTCAGTGCCTCCTCGCAAATGTTGGCGAGACCCCTTTCCTCCATGTTTGTTTCTTCTCTCACCGCAACATTTGGTGCCCTAGGTCTTTGGGCTTCATCTCCGCGTTTTCCGAACATGAGCATTCCTCGATCGGACTCCGGACATCGCTGCAGTGCTTTTCTCTCGTCCTTCCCCGAATTCTTGTAATGGGAGGTCATAATTTCGATCTGCTTTTCCATCCGATCCATCCTTTCCTCGATCTCCCTGCTCGGGCCTCATTGGCCACTTCCTCGTAGTCATCGATTCTTCAGACTTACTCCTCTTCGGCTGTTTCCCCTCATCGTTGTGTTTTGTGTGTCTTCAATGTATTAGGAAATCAGGCTTTTTGTGCCGATCCCCACAGACGGCGCCAAAAGATGTTGATGCAGATTTTCCCGCGGCCTCAACAAAGTGCTTCAACCTTCCAACAAGATTCTCCAAACAGACCGCTAAGGAACGTCTCGAACCTTCCGTCATGGCTTTAAACAAGACTCGATCCTTCCGTCACGATAAGTTCGAGCAGGATTGCCTCCTTTGTCCGGTCCATTGCCTTCTTCGTAACGCTGATTTCCTGACCGCACTCACGTAAAACCGGTCGTGGGTCGCCAGGCTTTCCTACGAAACCCTCCGACGCCAAGTCAAGAATCTGGTTTCTTTTTGGTATCTCCTTAGTGAGGAGACCGAAAGATGAAAGGGGTATTATTTCGCCCCTTTGGATGTAAATGGTGTTTTTAGAGAAAGTCGATGAGAGAAATTTGGAAAGGAAGAACTCGTGGTCCAGCTACGTAGAATCCAACTTCTTTTGTGAATTCAAATGCCAACCCTTGTGCCGTTCTCCTTCGCTTCCTTTTATATTCTTCTTTTCCCGCTCTTTTCCTTTCCAGCCGTCCACTCCCACGCTTAATGGTATCCGGGTCCCTCCGACAACAAGTTTGACGGAATATTCCCTGTGGATGAGCTACTGCTCCTTTAATCCGATTCACGTGGCCGATCACCATGTCGGCAAGCGTGCAGGAATGATGACACCTTGTGGCACGTGCCGACCACCGACAACAATGGTCATCTCTCCACCATGTGGGACCCTTGTCGACATCAAAAGGTGTGCCAGATTCCGAGATAACCGGTCAGGCTGCCTCGGCTCGGGTCTTGTCCAACTGTGCTCGTGGATCTCCATGAGCAGGAGTGATGTGCTCTGGCCTCGACCTTGACCAAACTTTAACCTCGAAGGATGACCTCGAGCGTGCAAGGAGCTCTCGACCTTGACCAGCCTTTGACTCGAGGGATGACCTCGAGTGCAAGGAGCTCTCGACCTTGACCAGCCTTGACCCGAGGGGTTACTCGGGCTAGGTTACCATCTGGAGTCTTGCTTGAGCCTGAAGGGCTTCGAGGGGTTTGTCTGGTATTTACCCCATACACCTGGAAGGGCTTTTAGGGGCCTGTCTGATATTTTACCCAAACAGGGAATTTGACCGTTCTTCAAGATCTTGACCTGTCTTATAACAAACTTGTTGGTCCAATCCCTTCGTCTCTATGTCGTTTGACTCAGCTAAATACTTTGTATATGCACTTAAACCAAATCAATGGTTCCATCCCATTAGAAATCGGGAATTTGAAGGTTCTTCAAAATCTTGACCTGTCCAGTAACCAACTCGAAGGTCCAATTCCTTCTAGCATAGCTAGTTTAGTCAACTTGACATCTCTGCGCCTGAGTTTTAACTATCTAATTGGACCTATCCCTTCAACAATTGGTCATTTAAGCAGGTTGAGAAGTTTAGACTTGTCCGAAAACAATCTTGTTGGTCCAATCCCTTCGTCTCTGTGTCGCTTGACTCAGCTAAATACTTTGTATATGTACTTAAACCAAATCGATGGTTCCATCCCATTAGAAATCGGGAATTTGAAGGTTCTTCAAGATCTTGACCTGTTCAGTAACCAACTCGAAGGTCCAATTCCTTCTAGCATAGGTAGTTTAGTCAACTTGACATGTGTGCGCCTGAGTTTTAACTATCTAATTGGACCTATCCCTTCAACAATTGGTCATTTAAGCAGGTTGAGAAGTTTAGACTTGTCCGTAAACTCACTTGATGGTCCAATTCCTTCGACCATAACTAGTTTAATCAAGTTAATATTTCTGTCCCTGAGTCATAACAATCTAATTGGACCAATTCCTTCAACAATTGGTTATCTAAAGAGTTTAACCGGTTTAGACTTGTCCGGAAACAAACTTGATGGTCCAATTCCTCCAGAACTCATGAATTGCTCAGAGCTGAGCACATTAATATTGAGTTACAACTCGTTAAGCGGAAGCATTCCATTAGAGATTGGCAAACTTCAAGAACTATATTCTCTTGATTTAAGCCAGAACTTTATTACTGGTCAAATACCTTCCCAGCTTGGAGAAATTCCAATCATATATGCCGTGGACCTTTCCAACAATAACCTCTCCGGTAGTATCCCTGAATCTGTCACAAAAGTGCCTTTCTTATCAGTGTCAGGCAATAATTTGGGGGAAGAAATCCCCACTACTTCAGCAGATGAGCCACCGCCACATAACAAAAAGATTGCCACTCGCTTGGTTGCAATTATTGTTCCCATGGTTGCATCCCTTGCCTTAATATGTGGAATCTTATTTGTCCGTAGACGAAGGAATAAGAAAGTGAAACCAGCTGAGACCGGAGAAATTACCAAGTGCGCTGAAGAGTTTGCAGTTTGGAATTATGATGGTAGAATTACATTTCAAGATATGATTGAGGCCACTGAGGATTTCGATATCAAATACTGCATTGGAACCGGGGGCTATGGCAGCGTTTACAGAGCACGACTGCCCAGTGGAAAAGTAGTTGCTTTGAAGAAGCTTCACCGTTCAGAGACTGAGGAGTTAGCTTCACTCGAGAGTTTTCAAAATGAGGCTCGTCTTCAGTCCCAAATACGGCATCGAAATATTGTAAAGCTTTACGGATTTTGTTTGCACAAGAAATGCATGTTCTTAATCTATGAGTACATGGAAATGGGAAGCTTGTTCTGAGTTCTTCGCACTGATGACGAAGCCGTTAAGTTGGATTGGGCTAAAAGGGTGAACATTGTGAAGGGTATGGCTCATGCTTTGTCATACTTGCATCATAACTGCGCACCACCAATTGTTCACCGTGACATATCAAGCAACAACATTCTACTCAACTCCGAATTTGAAGCATTTGTTGCTGACTTTGGCGTTGCTAGATTGTTAAATTTTGACTCATCCAATCGAACTCTATTAGCTGGCACTTACGGATATATTGCTCCAGGTAATCTTCTAGCTATTCTTCTTAAGTTTCTTTAATTATCATCTTAATTAATTTGTACATAGACTTTGCCAAGTGGTTTCCAAACAGTTATTATTATTTTTTTTTGTTAGCCACTTCTTAACAAAAGAAATAAGTTAAAAAGATGAATTTGGACTTTGTCTGTCCCTTACTCTTTTAAAAAGAAAAAAAAAAAAGAATATACGTGTACTCTGAATATAACTAATAACATAAGTTTCTCGGTCATAGCTGCAGCAGAAGCTAAAAAATATAAACTAGTTGCTCTTGTACTTATTTATGGGAACATTACCAATAAATGCTTCTGTTTTCCTATAGAGGTTGCCTACACCATGGTTGTGACGGAGAAATGTGATGTTTATAGCTTCGGAGTGGTGGCACTAGAAGTGCTAATGGGAAAGCATCCAGGAGATCTCCTCTCATCGTCATCTTCAGCACTGGATAAAAATATAAAGTTGGTTGATTTATTAGACCCGCGCCTCTCAGTTCCTGTAGATCAAATGGTTAGGCAGGATATTATTCTTGTTTCGGCAGTAGCATTTTCATGCTTGCGCTCTCAACCAAAGTCTCGACCTACAATGCAACTCGTGTCTAACGAATTTAGTGCTCGCAATAAGTCACCAATGCATAAACCTTTTCATGAGATTTCAATTTTGGAGCTTAGAAACCGAGAAATGTATTTGGTTGATGAATGTGATATCTAATTACGGATACGTATGTATAATTGTTCATGTATGTGATGTGATTGCTTCTAATCCTAATGGATTTTTCCAATAAAGGTGACTGTAGCATCATATATTGTGTTCAACGAATTGCCTCTCTTAATATTATTAATTGCATTTACACGGTCACTTCCTATAATGAGTTGCAATTAAGCAAATGTTCCTGCAAAGAAGTACTTTTGCAGTTCACTCTGATAAAATAATGTTTGTCTAATTGTCTCCCTCTCAATGAGCTGAATTAACCAGCATATTAACTATTAAGGTTGTATGTCTACGAGTTAAAAGGAATTGTCATTTCCATTATTAACCCACTTCATATACGTACGCCCACACGTCCAAATGTTGATCAAACTCGAAATATAAGATCG
>CM046814.1:7515903-7690912 GCA_025617385.1 Murraya koenigii | reverse complement strand
ATTATAGTAATAGTAATCCCGACACCACATTCAAGTGTCGGTATTTTTCCGACTCCCGGATCACTAACACTATTAATAAGTGTTACTAAAAGTAATTAGTGACACTAAAAGGCCATTTTTCTAATAGTGTACTTCATTAGTATGCTGAGTTCATATCATTTTTATAGTTTTATTAGATTAAGACTGTATGCCTTTCTATAATTATTCTTTTCAACTCAATTAAATGAAATTCAGACGAGACTTTCAAATACACTTATTGAACTTTTTTCACATATAACATATTATAATTTATATGCTAATGGATTTAGGTTCTTTTGTTTATTGAAAATAGTTTGAGAGGCCTTTTGTTGAGCTTTCCACTGATTTTTATAATAATAATCACTACTATAAAATGACTTTTACTGACACTTAGTTTACTAACATTTTTACAAAGTGTCAGTAATTATGTACATATGCACTATTTTCCGCTTTTAACAAATAGGTATTAGACATTATTAATACTAATGTATGAGTAAATTAAATATCAACAATGATTAACATTAAAGTATCGGAGGTGAAAAAAATTATTGAAATTTACTTTAATTCCAGCTCGAACCTAAGACTTCTGAAAATTAAATTTGAGTTTGGAAAGCAAAAGTCAAGTGTTAAAATCGATGGGGGTTGCATTAAGAAACTTTAGAAGTGAGCTAGTAAATGAATTGATTCTACCTTACAAGGACGATCTAAAGTCACTGAGGTTACCTTCTATTGAATATTCGAGCATTAAAAAGGAAGATTGGAAACTTTTTGTTGACAAAGTTTTGTTTGCAGAATTTTAGGTGTGTTGTTTGTTAATATTACTTGATTTATTTGTTGCTAGTTACTAATAATTAATTGTAACCCATTAATTCTTTAATCATATCTGTTTGTGTAGAAAAAAGTAAGAAAGCAAAAGATAAAAGTGCAAAGCATATCTATAACCATCAGTTGGGTAGCATAGGATATGGTGGTATGTTGTATAGAAATGTTTGAACAATAAGTAATTTAATATAGTTATACAATACAACCCAACTAATGTATATAATATAGCAAAATTAATACTTTTTGTTTTCTATTAACTTTTAACAGAAAAAAAATAGAATGGAGTTTCTGAACGAGAGATTGATTGTAGTGAAGCTTGGTTAATGGCACGAGTTGACCTAGATGGTAAATATACTTCTGAAGTGATGCCAATTGTTGAGAAAATAGTAAGTCACTTGTATATGTAATTCTTATGTATTTTAACTAATAGCTTGTAGATTTATAATTGTAATTCTTTTTTTGTAGGATGAATTGAAGATTCAAGATGAACAAAGAACATTCTAGTTATAAGGATCAAATGACATTCTAAGTGAAGACCTTCAGAAGCAGCCAACTGGAAGCAGAGTGCAAGGAGTGGGACAATTCGTTATATCATCCATGTACTTTCATATCCTTAATGCTATTGAGTTTGCAAGAGAAAGAAAGATAAATCAAGAAGTTTTCAATTTATGTCTAGTCAACTGAAACATATGAATGCAAGGTTGAATGCCTACAACAATAGTGAAGTTGGTAGTTCTAATTTTCCTGAGCCCAAACCTTCTATTGGTGTTCAGATTGAGATTGATCAACAATCCCCTGAAACTCTAGGAAAAAGAAAGTTTAGTGAGGAAATACTAAATGTCATTATTTTATTTTTATTTGTATATACATGTATTACTATTAATGGTATGTGTGTATATTTTAATTATTTCATATACCGATTTCTTATTAGGTAAGTCGACTCTAAAATCAGTAAAGAGTAAAATGAAGAATATTCATATTAGAATATTTCCATTAGAGTAAAATGAAGTTACTTTAAAGCGTACACCAAGAAAATCTCCCATATTAACTCCTAAAGAATTAGATGTACAATTCACTTACGTTAAGAGAGTTTTAAAAAATAAGAACCACTAGTCATCAAATCAACAACAAAAAACCTCAAGCAGGGTGTGAAGAATACACGGGTAGTAGCACAAGCAAGAAAGAATAATATGAGTGAATATATGAACATGTTTACTGTGTTTATTGAGAATTCCTTGCCTCAAATGATCATGATTGGGCTTGATACAACAATTTTTGGTGCAATTTGGGAAGCACACTTGAATAAGATCATTTGTCATGAAATCATCGAGTTTAGGGAGGTCTCAAATTGCATTATTAACTTATAGATCAAGTACAATGAACGAGCTTATGTTTTATTAAACTTAAACGCATTATTTGCTTTTCTTTATTCAAACTTACTTTATTTTAAATGTTTCAATTCTCTTAGATACTTGTATAAGGAGATGGATAATAGTGAAATTTGGGCTTTTTGAGAAGTTACATCCAAAGACCTCCTTCAAATACTTGTCTTAATATATTCCATTTAATCCTAGGTATAATCTTTTTATTTCACTAATTGTATTCTTTATTTAATAAATTAATTTTGTAAGAAATTTTACATGTAATTCATGTCTTCAAGCAATTTTTATTTTATTTAGCAACCATTGGGTGTTATTCGCAATTGATATAGTGAGATATACAATTTACTATCTTAATCTATTGGAAGGTAATACCAATGAAAATATGATGCAGATTGTGAATCAGTTAAATATTATTTGTATATTTGATCATGTTATTTTATTTTTCTTTATTACGTTAATTATTTACTAACATTTGCTATGTTTTCGTTGTAGTGGGATTAGAATACATCAATCTTTAAACTCTAATGCAATGGCCATGTTCAATGGGTCTCCGTCAAGGTAAAAATAAGACAAACCTAAAAGATCATTACTTATTTTAGGAAAATTAATACTAATTGATTAGGTAATTTTTATTTTGTAGTGTTTGAGGCAACCTAGCAGCTTTGAGTGTGATTACTATGTGATTAAATACATTCAAGATATTATTGCAAATGTAAACATTCTTAAAAATAATGTAAGTATCAAAAACATTTTTTACAATACTTCTTCATAATCTTTTAATATTGCATTATGAAATAGTTTAGTCAAAGATTTTTAGTGAATAACTTGTTTTTTTGAAATTAAAGTTCAAGGAAATTGATGAGTACACCATGACGAGACCTCTCGTGACTTCATGATCAATGGGCTAATACGTTGCCAAATTAATTACAACCTGTAATCGTGAGGTAATATATGATTAATTTATGATTGTTATTCATTTCAAATATACAAGACTTACTTTTAGTGGTGTGTAATTAATTTTATGTACTTCTAGGTGGACAATAAAAATGAAGGCGATGTTTAGTGAAAATATTGTGTTTCTCGATGGTTCATGTTCTGTTGAAACTTATTTTAATACTTTGTTGTTTAGAAATTGTCCAAAACATGATTTGTTACTTATGTTTGTCTTTTTGAAACAATGGTATAGTTGAATTATGTTAATTTAAATAATGTATTCTGATGTTTATTATGCTAATTGTGTTGTGAGATTTGGTATATGTAATTTATTTTTAGCTTTTTTTTAATTGTAAAAAAATAGGAAAAATATAATTAAAACAAAAATATATTATTAAACAAAAGTAGCATAACATCACTAAATACCGACACTCAATATTCAAAATGACGTTAATATTTTTCATGTTATTGAGTCAGTGTGTTTCTAATATTGTAATGACATAAATCACTCACACATAAATAATATGATTAAATACTAACACAACTATGTCATTATCTTAGTAATACTATAATAACATGAATTATTGACAATAAATAGTATCATCATATACTAACACCATCGAACTACTATTTTAATATCATCAAATACTAACAACATCCTGTCACTATTTCACTGATATTATAGTGACCTCAATTCAGATACTAATAACATTGGGTCACTATTTTACTTTTATTATCGTGACATTAATTACTGACACAAACACAAAAATAATTAAAACAAAATTTCAGTGTCAATATGCTTTGGTTTCTCATAGAATTAATAAGTGTTAGAAAAAGTCATTATTGGCACAGAACAGATGTTAATAAAACTCATTTTTCTAGTGAACACACGTGTCCCGAATAATCAATTTCGATTCTCAAATAATTACTTTCAGAATTTAATTTGAACTCAGTTTTATGTAGTGACTATTTCCTCGCATTTATTCATGCATGTACGCCTAATTAAAGCAAATTTCAAATGACTCATTTTATACGATTAAAAAAATAAAACTGTAGTTTATTGTATTGTTAAAAGTCAACAACAAAGTATAACGAAAAGAAGCAAAAAGAAACAAGCCTAGCTAAGCCTTGCTACAACAACGTAACGCTGCACTGGAGATCCGGCGTGCAAATATCCACCATGTTCTTCAACTTCGCTAACAGTATCAAGTGCATTCTGTTCATTTCCTTCTAAAACTTCCACAACATTGCCATGGTTGCCATCAAGCACGATCTCTCTCGTTATTTCCTCTCTTGCTGTTTAGCGCAACCCAAAAGTCTCCTTTACTGTCTATCTCTATGTTGTCTGCAAATTGAGGAACTTGAGCAAATGGTTGCGGAGAATATATTACGCTCTCTCCTTGAATCCAAAACCTTAGAATCCTCCTTGAATATGATTCAGCAACCAGTAGAAATGATTTGTCTTTATTTAGCGTGACGCCATTTGGCAATGCTAAACCTCTTTGTAATACAGTCACTTCTTCATTGCGAGGGTCATATTTCAATAATCTTCCACTCCTGTCTCCACTATCGATCAGCATACAGCATCTAATATTGTCTTCTTTGAAAATACATGCTGCTGTCCGTAAAATAAACTACTCCAGTATTGGGATCAATGTCCAAGGCGTTTGCGAAGCGAAAAGGAATACCTTCAGCTGAAGAAGCAAGTTGTTTTGCTGGGCCACCGTTTCTCCCAACGACCATCAACCCAAAGTATGCATCAGCGATGTAAAGATCGCATGTAACAGGATTGAATTTAATGCCCAATGGTCTACCACATACGGGTTCCAACGTTGTGCTGTTTGCGCCATCACATATCCACATTAGCCGCCTAATCAAATTACATACAAATTTGAAATTCCGTTAGTACAGTTGAAAAAAATAAATATGTTACAATTCATTTGTTATGCTTTACTTGAATCAGGCATATAAATAAATCAACGTAATATATATGATGCTAAAAAAATCGCACATAAGAGAGTGAAGTGTTATGTGGATATTTAGAGAATGTTTTCGAACTAAAACGATAATAAATTTATTTGTTAGAAGTCTGACCAAGCTAGAGTGTTTTATCGTTTCTAATTTTAAGAACTCTTAAGAACTCCTTAACCTTTAAATTGCTATAATAGGGTATGTATAGCACGATAACACACGACCGTAACTATTGGTATATATACGAATTTTTTGAAACACAATAATATGCATGCATGTCAATTCATGCTACAACATGTATACGAATTCTTACCTGTATGGAGTGGTGGTGACAAATTCAGTCCAACCAAGTTTTGAAACTTGCCACTTGAGAATTCTACCGTCGGGGACACCGGCTTACGGCTCTTCACCATTGCAGTCGAAAGCAAGGCTTTCGGGGCCAGCTACTCCGGCCGGAAGCAGAAGCTGAAGGTGGTGGTTGCAATTGCGGCTGTGGTTGGCATTGGGAGGTAAGCTTAAACCAGGAGAAATCATAATGGCAAGACGAAAACGATGAGGAGAGAGTTTTTCACTATTGCAATCTGAGAGTAATTTATACTTCTTGTTGGAATCCAAAGTTTTGTAATGTGCAGTTGTGATACGTTGATATATAGGGTATTTATATTAGTTGCTTTTTCCTAATAGTTTTCTATTGACGATTCTGATTTATTTGGCTGATTTGGATTCGGACTGAATGCAAACTCAAATGCTAATTAAGCTAGGATATTAGTTGCTTTTTCCTAGTAGGTTTCTATTTAGGATTTTGATTTATTTGACTGATTTGGAGATTGAATGTAAACTCAAATGTTAATTAAATTAGGATAATGAAAGACCAATTTAGAATGTTTGTACAAAAATTTGACATTCTATATTTACTCATGACCAAAAAAAAAAAAAGAAGGTGAATTTAAAACTAGATAAATCCTAATAAAATACTAATTTTATCCTAAATTTTTTTACCTATTTTAACTTATCACCCTATTATGTGCTTACCACTCTTTTTATTTAGTTTTTGTCATGCGATAAAATTGTATTAGACATTTTCCTATTATTAAAAGTCAAAATTAACAATCATTTACTATTTTATTCTTAAATTACAATATTAACCAAGGTGACAAGAAGAATTCATTATATTATAGTAAGAGAGAGAGAGAGAGCGTAAAAGGTAAAAGTACTTACTTTGTTTTGCGCCTTAAAGTCTGTTTGTGATTATTTTTAGAAGTCTTAAAAATGATTTTGAGATTCTAAAAGTTAAATTTAGTATTTGATAAATTTTCTTAGAGTAAAAAAATACTCCATTTTACAATAAAATTTGAAAAGCAATGACGTTGCACCTTTTCAAAAATCTAATTTTGAGAAGTTTCATACTTAATATAATTCCATATATATTCTCATATATATAAACATTTAAAATTACCCTTATTAATTGTGAAATAAAATTATTAGCTTTAAATAAATTATTATTATGACTAATTATATTGAGATAACAAAATAAAAAATAAATTAATAATATAAAATATTTATTTTAGTTATCAATTATTATTTATACATAATAAAAAATATTTTATATACATGTTTATAAATGTGTAAATAAATTTTGTTAAATATTATGTCAAATTTAATTATTTATATTCTTCTACTAGTTTAACAATAAGATTTATTAGTACATATAAAAATCACACTATTTTTTAAAAAATTATTTTATTTTTTAAAAGTGTCGTGTTATTGCTCTTGAAACTAAAAGTGCATGTATAATATTAGTTTTATTCTTTATTTTTTAATTATAGTAGAAGTAGTTAACAATGAATTGCTTACTGGCCTTTCTTTATGTAATCTAAACGATCTATTTCATTGTTTTAATAAATTTCTTGCGCTGCACTTAATTGAGGCAAGTGTTTGTCAAAACGAATCAACTGTTCGACGAATTGCCTCAATGAATACCTTGTACAGACTCTGCTTTGCTCTCTGCTGTTAGCCATATGGAATATGACATTGATTTGTGACTCGATCAGCTGAAGACCAAGAATTCTCTTAAACTCAAGGATATGTTCAAATGTGAGCTGTACATGAAGAAAATTAGGGAAATGGATCCGTTGTCAGCAGAAGCTTTTGACACATGGAAGCAGAAGGTGTCAAAGAATTGGTTAAAATGCTTCACAGGTGCAACGAGCAATTGCAGTAGTTTAGCCGTGTAAATAAGAAAGCACTTGACCGGTATGTAAATTTCACATAGCAGCGAGAACAGCTTCATAGAAGCAAGCTGAACTGGATGCAGGTGACGAGGTATTACGTCTACATTGGAGTCTACTAATTTTTATTTTTATTTTTCTTGAAAACTCCATAAGAGTCTGCATTTAATTGTCTTATGAATTCGCTTACATAAAAATGGAAAAACTGCGAATAGGAAAAATAGTGATAACATTATTAAGGATTATAAAAATTATTGGTTTGACTTTAGTTATCCTTAGTCCAAATGATACAAAGGTAAAATTATTAATGTTATATTATTGGGAATAGTCAAAGTCATTTTACAAAAATATTACACAATAATTTGGTAACAACTCTAAAGAACAAATCATCGTCCCAAACAATTTTAGAAAAATATTTAATTCTATCTTAAACCTTTAATGTAACATAACATATATTTTTTTATTAACATACATGTCATAATCATTATGTGGAGGCAGGTTTTTTGAAAGCGGATCTAGAAAAACTATAAGTTATTAAAATATATAGTTTATTCTTATTTATTAATATATCATTTTTTTATGAATATATGGAGATTATTCCTATATAGAGTATCACTGTATAAAATTTTTCTCTACTGTTTTTCTATTTCTTTGGCGATTCTAGTTGCTGAAAAGGTGTTTGATGCTTCTGTAGATTTGAATTCTTGTCTCCCGCCATTCCAGTTTCATTGAGGCATTTCGTCGAACAATTTTATAATTCATTAAACACTTCTATGTTCAACTTTCTTTAATGATTTGACTAATGTGGGTTTGCAGAAAATTAAAGAATTTACATCAGCTTTAGATCACCGGCAAGATGAATGAATTGAATGCACTTTCAAAGGTGTAGCTCATCACTTGCAAGAAGCATTCTCTAAACTCCTGCAAGACGGCCACATCATCAAGCTATGATGAAGGAAAAAGACAACGAAGCTAATTCGAAAGGATGTGTTGAGAAATATATTGGTGTAAAAGTGAAGGTTACATTTACTGGGGATTGGGAGACACAGTTGATGAAGCAATTGTATGGAGATCAGAAAACTGTCGTGGCCCTGACGCTTATTTTCGCCATACAGCGATGTGATCCTGCTCCATTTTATCTGTTTGATGAAGTTGATGCAGCACTGGATCGTCCGTACCGAAATGATGCGGCCAATATAATCCGTTTTCTGGGAGACACTGCCAGGACTCAATCTATAACCACAACATTTCGTCCAGAGCTAGTGGATGTTGCTGACAAAATATGTGAGGTGACATAAAGAAACAGATCGAGCAGTGAAAATGTTTTGTCCAAGGAAGATGCTTCGGATTTTAATTTTATTGAGCAAAATACAGATTAAGCATTCTCCATCAGAACATGATTTTGGATGATATTTCAAAAGTATCATCTGCCGCAATTAATATGTAAAACAATGGCTGTCAAAATTAGCTCAATTAAAGTAATTATTCTAAATAAGGCATCGTCCACTAGTATAATGTGTAAGGTACGTGTGTTTTTGAATATTTTATTCATCATTAACATGTTAACACTATTTTTTTAATAAATAAGAAGTCAAATATCACGTCACTTTAAATATAATTTATGTATTTCAACCTTTCAATTATAAACATCAATCTTTCTTAGGCAGTATCCGCGTTAAAAATGACGACAATATAAAAAAGTATAGCAATTTAGTCTAATTTCTTCATAAGCCGCACAAATGTTGAATTTAATTATATAATAAGTGAAAATTCAAAAGAGAAAATTTTACAGTTTTAATTATTAGGAATTTAAGTGATTTACAAAATAATTTGTCGACCAATTCTTTTGTTAATCCATTTAAATGTTGGTTGACAAATAGAAAAGATTGAGACAATCTCTCTTAATGATTTGTTCTTCATATTTAATTTGACTTGATATTTGCTCTTAATTGAAGTTCAAATTTATTCCATTTTTTGGTATTGCGATTGCCTATTTCCTGCTTGGCTTTTATTCAGCCATATATGCCTAATTAAAGCAAATTGCAACAAAAATACAGATGATTCATTTTATGCAATCGAAAAAAAAAATTAAAAGAAAACTGTAGTTTATTGCATTTAAAAGTTTACCGAACAACAAATAATAAAAAGAAGCAAAAAGAAACAAGCCTAATAAGACCTCACAAAAACAACGTAAGGCTGCACTGGAGATCCCGCGTACAAATTTATTCAGTTTTATGGTATTGCGGTTGCCTAATTCCTTCTTGGCTGTTATTCATCCATGTATGTAATTAAGGCAAATTTTGTGACTCATTTTTAATATTAAAAAAAATTATAAGACAAATGTGGTTTATTGTATTGTTAAAAGTTAAGAACAACGAGTAATAAAAAGAAGCAAAAAGAAACAAGCCTAGCTTAAGCCTTGACTACAACAACGTACGGCTGCACTGGAGATCCCGCGTACAAATATCCACCATGTTCTTCAACTTCGCTAACAGAATCAAGTACATTCTGTTCATTTCCTTCTAAAACTTCCACAACATTGCCATAGTTGCCATCAAGCTTAACTGCCACAACATCTCTCTCGTTATTTCCTCTTTTGGTGTTCAACGCAACCCAAAAGTCTCCTTTACTGTCTATCTCTATGTTATCTGCAAATTGAGGAACTTGAGCAAATGGTTGCGGAGAATATATAACGCTCTCTCCTTGAATCCAAAACCTTAGAATCCTCCTTGAATCTGATTCAGCAACCAGTAGAAATGATTTGTCTTTATTTAGCGTGACGCCATTTGGAAATGCTAAACCTCTTTGTAATACAGTCACTTCTTTGTTGCGAGGGTCATATTTCAATAATCTTCCACTTCTGTCTCCACTATCGATCAGCATAGAATATTGTCTTCTTTGAAAATACATGCTGCTATCCGTAAAATAAACTACTCCAGTATTGGGATCAATGTCCAAGGCGTTTGCGAAGCGAAAAGGAATACCTTCAGCTGAAGAAGCAAGTTGTTTTGCTGGGCCACCGTTTCTCCCAACGACCATCAACCCAAAGTATGCATCAGCGATGTAAAGATCGCATGTAACAGGATTGAATTTAATGCCCAATGGTCTACCACATACGGGTTCCAACGTTGTGCTGTTTGCGCCATCACATATCCACCTTAGCCGCCTAATCAAATCACATACAAATTTGAAATGCCATTAGTACAGTTGAAAAAAATAAATAAACAATTCATTTGCTATGTAAACTAGATTTAGTTGAATCAGTATATGTGATGTTAAAAGAATCGCACATAAGAGAGTGAAGTGCTATGTAGATGCTTAGAGAATCTTCACGAGAACTAAAACGACAATAGATGCTAGAATGTTTTTCCTTTTTCAATTTTAGGGAACTCTATGAACTCCTTGACCTTTAGGTTGCTATAATAGGGTATATATAGCACGATAACACGCGGCCGTAACTATTGGTATATATACGAATTTTTTGAAACACAATAATATGCATGCATGTAAATTCATGCTACAATACAATAATATAAGTTACATATCAACATGTATATGAATTCTTACCTGTATGGAGTGGTGGTGGCAAATTCAGTCCAACCAAGTTTTGAACCTTGCCACTTGAGAATTCTACCGTCGGAGACACCGGCGTACGGCCCTTCACCATTGCAGTCGAAAGCAAGGCTTTCGGGGCCAACTACTCCTGCCGGAAGCCGAAGCTGAAGATGGTGGTTGCGGCTGCGGATGTGGCTGGCATTGGGAGGTAAGCTTAAACCAGGAGAAATCATAAGGGCAAGAAAGAAGAAAACGATGAGGAGAGAGTTTTTCATGATTGCAATCTGAGAGTAGTTTATACTTTTTGCTGGATTCCAAAGTTTTTGTAATGTGCAGTTGTGATACGTTGATATATAGGGTATTTATATTAGTTGCTTTTCCTAATAGGTTTCTACTTAGGATTTTGATTTACTTGACTGATAAGGATTCAGATTGAGTATAATCTCAAATGTTAACTAAATTAGGATAATAAAAAATTAGAAATATAAAAATATAAATTAGACTTATTATCTTAAATTATTTTACTTTTTTTTTTCTTTTATCATCCCTTATTACCCTATTACGTGCAGACCATATTATAATTTAATATAGCGTCACAAGAAGAATTCACTATATTAATAACGTCTTTGTCTCCTTAATTGGATTTTGAATCTTTTATAAAAGAAAATAAAACTAACTTTCTTGGTCTTTGTAGTTTGTGCACAAGGTTTTGAGTATTTAATTGTTGAGATAAATGTTTTACAGCATTTGTGAATAGCGATTTTCGTACTTTTGTTGAGATAAAGGTTTCGTACTTTTTCGTACATCGTGGCTATTCATATCCGGTTTTATTCATTCATATATGCCTCATTTAGAAAAATTTCAATAAAAATACACGACTCATTTTATGCACTTTTAAAAAAAAAGATCTTAGTTTATTGTATTGTTAAAATATAAAAATAAATAAATAAATATTTATCCCGTAATATTATTATTTAATCTCAATTTAGATCTTACTTTATTCACCAAAACATTTAGGCTACGTTTAACATGCAGGATTAGATTGAACTAAATATTAGGATTAGACTTGATTAGATTAGATTGTATTAAATTAGATTATACAATACTGTCCTATGTTTGATACAATATCTGATTGAATAATATTGAATTATATTTAAATACAAAAAAATTATTTATGAATATTTAATAGTAATAATTAAAAATAATTTAAAAGTAATTAATAAGAAAATTAAATATATAGTAAATTAGTTATTGAGTAGTCATAATTATAATAGACAAATATAAATTAATAAAACTATTTAATTATTTAATTAATTTTTTATCAGATATTTTAGATATACTTTTTTTTATTAAAAAGTTAGCACATGATATATAAAATCAATTAATTATAGGTATTATTAATTTTCATGATTATTTTTATTATTACATTAGCGATTATTTAATTTAATACAATCAATTATTGTAATAAATTATTAAATAATTAAATTTATTGAAATAAAAGAACCAATTTAATTAGAATATAAAAGCAAAAAAAATAAATTACCAATTTAATTAGAATATAAAAAAAAACTATCAAGTAAATCATGAATAAAATAAATAAATAATTAAATAAATTTTAAGTACTAAATAAAAAATAGTGTTATATATGAAAGAAATATTACAAATTAATCTAATCTCATCTAAACTCACTTATAAATTAAGATTGCTAATTCTATAATTTAAGGACTAAGTTTAAATTTATTCTCTCCTAATCTAATCCAAGGAAAGTTGCCAAATCTAAGATAAAAATTTAATCCCAAAATTAATCTAATTTCACAATTAGTCCTAACCTCCAAACATACCCTTAAATTTAGTCTCTCCTAATCTAATCCAAGAAAAATTGCCAAATCTAAGATAAAAATTTAATCTCAAAATTAATCTAATTTCACACTTGGTCCTAGCTTTCAAACATACCCTTACAGAATAAAACTCACGGGTTGGAGATTTGTCAATTTACCAAACCAGCCCACTACCCACATTGAATTTTGATGGGATTTCGTTCCAATTTCCAAACCCAACCATTCCCAACCAAAAGGCTTACCAAATCCTAGCCACGTCGGCCGGGCACGTGGATAAAATTACCATCCCTAAACCTGCATTGAAACAAAGAACAAAATTTATTTATCCCTCTATATTTACCTATTTTGGTTTGTTAAAAGGTGACCTAAAAAAGATACTTGGTAACAATTGAATATGACAATTAGCTTCTGGCATCCTCTCAAAAAACTGGAAGGTTAACCAACAGGCCATGGCTCCCATGACTTGGAGTCAATCAAAGAAGAGTTAATAGTTTTTGTCACTAAATAATCACATTAAAAATCCGAAAGTTAAAAAGCAGAGCACTTGTACGTAAACAAAGAAAGAAAAGACTGGGAGCGTCGATAGAAGCAAGAACTTTCCCACCGAAACCAGCATTTTTCTTCATCATTTATTGGGTAGGTTCTAGTTCTACTGCAGGATTTACATAAGACACAGGGATATCTCCCAACTCGGTCATTTATGTTACAGTAATGAGTTCAAAGTGTTGCATTCCATTGTGATTGCTGCATTTCAAATTTTCAATATATACATGTCTTCCACAATGGACCTGCTGTAATTCCACAAAGTTAACATCATGCCTAAAAGCACATCCAGCAGACGCGACTTCTTTTGCATCAACTAATTCCTCCTGTTTGGTCAATCAACGTGCCCACTTGGCCTCCACATAATGCATTTGAAATATTCCCAGGCTCAAGCATATTAAACACTACAACTACAGAGATTGTATACATGTGTATCAGGAAAAGCCAAAGGGATCTGATTTCCAACTGCTAGAATTATGAAAAAAGAAAATACCAACCAGGAATCCCATTCTCTTCACAATATGTAATGGCCATTGTATCCATGGACGTAAAGTTGCCAGAGACTGCCTCCCTGTAAGATATGTGTTCCAGTACTACATTGCCATTACAAGAGTGGCAATCATATATACCATTGACATTTGTACCTTTAAGCACTGCATCCGCATTAACTGACATGAAAAATACGCAAAGCATGACATTATTCTTTTCCAAGTAAAGCTCTACACAGACAGATAATGGATAAATGCAAGAGGAGAAAGAACACCAACACTGGCAATACACTTGATTACAGAGAGTGATATATTATATACAGATACAAGAGAATGAAATAAAGCTGTTAAGTAGCACAAAGCTTACGTTCAGAAGCTCTAAGAGCAGCAGCGGCATCAGTCGTAAAGAGTGGATTTCCAGTGCCAGCACCAATGCCACCAAATATTACAACTCTTCCTTTTTCAAGATGCCGGATGGCTCTTTGCCTGCTATACGGTTCATCAACCTCTGGCAAAGCAAATGCACTTTGAACACGTGTCTTAATTTCCAGCTTCTCCAAGGCTGATTGAAGCAATATAGAATTCATAACCGTTGCCATCATTCTGAAATGAAATCATGGTCACATTGTAAAAGGCGTTATAAAGTTAAGAAAAGATTTAAGCAACCTAATTTTTCACTGACTATATTGTCAACATGATTGATTCCAAGTATAACTGAAAGATAGAGATGGAAGTTAAAATGCAAGGTAAAAAACATAGAAATTACCCAATTTGATAAGCTGTGGGTCTATCGAAACCAGTATCAGAAACCCATGAGTCTCCGCAAAAGAAGTTTCGACCTCCAAGAACAATTGCCACCTAATGATCACATAATAATGAGCATCACCAATCTAACCTTAGAGAAACACAAATAAAGGAACATTTTGAACAATTAAAACATGTAAAACAGAAAGTTTGGGCAATACCTCCACCCCAAGACGACAGGCCGATGCTACTTCCCTGGCAATCTGCATCACCACCTAATAACAGAAACCATATGTAAGCCAGTTTCCCTAGGTAAAACCAACCACAACACACTTCAATGACACATTGTACATCTAAATATTTCCTTAGTTGCAAAATTTAAACCACATCATATTTTACTTAAAGGGGACAAAAGAATTGCACCTTGGGGTCGATATTTTGGCAGTTTCCAACTAGTGCAGAACCGCTAATTTTGAACACTATTCTCTGCCATTTTAGATTTTGTTGCGGTTTGGATTTCAAATTATATGTGACTGTAGGAGTGCTAGGAGTATATCTGCCCAAATAAATAATAAAAATATACATTTAACCAGACATTAGTTACATAATACAAACCAGAAAGGAACAATCTCATATTTAAGAAAGCCTATACATACAAAGACACATAGCATACAATGTTAAAACATATATAAAAACAACCTAACATAATAGCATTTTAGATGCCCTGCCAATAAAGCATCGTCATGTGGTGAAGTCACTCAAGACTAGAAGGTTATTGCCCAACACTAGAAAGGTATTGCCTAGACATGCAAATACACATAGTACACGCAATGTTCAAACATATATAAAAACAACCTAGCATAACCATGTATTCGATGCCATGCAATTAAAGCACTGTCACATGGTGACCTCACTCAACATTAGAAGGGTGATGCCGACTAGATCAATTTAGTTGCATATACTTTCATTTCACCATACATGCTAAATGAGTTATCCCCAAACAAGAAAAACCACTCAGCAAGCTAAGTACATAAAACCCTATCAATTTCACATACTCCAAAAGCCAAACATAGTATCATGATATTCTTATGCCCTAAACTAAAACTCTAAACAACCCAATAAGAAAAGATAATCAATAACCTGCCATCCCATGTGTAGTTCAAAAACCAGGACGGTCTCATAGTTTCAAAATCCGCAAGAAACCTTCTAATGAATTTTACAACCACCACTAGTCCATCCACATCCTTATAAAAAAAATAAGAATAATAAGAAGACATGGTATTATTAACTCTTTAACATATTTGTAAAATGAAAAAGTAGCTACCTCTTAGCTAGCCTACTCAAAGGAGAAACAGTAACAGGACTAGGACTAGCACTAGCTGTGGCTGCAGCTCCACCATTTCTCTCTACAATCTCAGTACTGCCACCACCACCACTACTCTTATTCACTAAACTATAATTACTACTACTGATAGCATTATTATGGTTACTATTGATAGTCCCCATAATAGCTTCAATTTGCTTAAACCAAAGCCAATTACTAGTGCCACTCCCATTGCCTCCCATCCTCTGCAGTTCCACTTTATACCTCTTCTTCAAATTATCTATTTTGTTCTTACACTGCTCCACACTCTTCCAAGACTTCACCACCTGTCGCTTTTCACCGCTGCTATTGCTATTATTAATGATATTATTATCATTTTCATTATTATTGTTATTGTGGCCGCCGCCGCCGCCGCCGCATCTTTCGCTCACCACCTCCGCCACCTCCTCCCAGTCCCTGCCACGCAGATTCCCCCGGTTCAGCTGGTTCAACTTCTCAGTGTACGCTTCCAGCAGACACGAAATCGCCGTGTCGCTCCATTCCTCCCTGTCCTTCCTGTAATCCACTCTGTAATCCGACGCCATCTCGCCCGTTTTCTGTTTCTTGTAATAGTACGGGTTGCGCTTGGGTCCGGATCCAGATCCAGGTCCGGATCCAGACTTGTCCGCATCTGAGTCTTCGTTTGTAGTGAAAGGGGAGTGCGCGTAATAGTTAGCGGCGGTGGTGGAATCCGTCGTTTGAGGGAGGCGCGTGGGCGCGTGGGGATTGGGGATTAAAGGATAGTCTTGTGAGGACATTAGGGTTAGGGTTTGGAGTGAGTGAGTGAGAGAGAGAGAGAGACGACGTTAGGGTTTGGGTGACGGAGAGTAGAGGATGGTGACGGAATGGGTTTAAATTGAAAGGAATTTTGTAGGAGTTAAATCAGTTAATTGAGTTATCGTGAAATCGGCCGTCAGAAGTTGTAACGGTTACGTCAAAACAGAGAAACGTGTGGTTACAGCTGACAGATCTTTAACGGACGAACGACGGTTTTATTACTTAAAAAATTATTTAACGACTTAAAAAAAACATTAAAACTATGTCGTTTTGTTCATAGGCAGCTTTTTTCATTTTTCAAGAAGATTGTAGTAAAATAATTTTGTTCTCATTTCATGCCTACAGAGTAATCCAATTAATCGTATCAAAAAAGGAAAAAATAAAAAGAAATAATATAATTAATTGGTCTATTGCCACATAACCAAAAGTTAAAGATCAGAACATTCAAATTTAAAAAAGATATGTATAACTTGAATAACTAATAATAATAAATCCGAAAACGCACGTTTGGCGTCAAATCCATTTTCCCATTCACAGCGACCATCGATCCACCATCTATCGAGGGAAATCTCAGCCACCATCGTCCCCAAAATTCACAGGCGTCACGCGTGCCCAGCCACAGCCACTGTCACCACCGACAGTCATCACACAACAGCCACAACCACAACCACTCACAATTTGGCAGCGAACTCAAACCACAGGGCACGACTCCCCATCATGCAACAGCCCACAAACGCTCACAAAGTGGCAGCCGCGACTCCCCACATCCATCACGAAACAGCCAACAGCCAGGAATGGCAAATAAGGGCTTAATTTATTCTTCTATGTATTAGACTATTACACGCAAGGTGAATTATTGCTTAATTTCTTCTTCGATTATGAATACGAGCAAGGTGAATATATTTTATTCTCTTTTCTCTGGGAATTTGGCAAGAATTTCGATCCCCGTTATTTAATTGAATTCGAATTCTTAAATCTTTCATTTCGATTTAGATAATTAATTAACAGTTTGTCTGCTATGCACATTGACATTCTTCATCTGTATAATTGTTTGTTAATTAATCCGGAAGCGATAATTTGTTAACGACTATTGTTAAAGAAGACAGTACCAATAAGGCTTGTTCCAAGTTGCCAAGGAATACAGTACCAATAAGGCTTGTTCCAAGTTGCCAAAGAAGACAGTACCTTACCTTACTCAAATCTTCTGTTAAGAAATTTTCGCAGCCTCTGTAAAGCCGAAACTCAAATGCCGAAACTTATCTAAGCCCAATTCTATCGCATAGAAGGAAGATAACAGTTTAGGGGTCCTGCAATTGGATTCTATTGTTGGTGTTCTGTGGTGAAACGGCAATTCGAAGAGAGCCGTTCGAAGAGCTGTAATGCAAATGGAAAACGGTGTCGTTTTACACAGAAAACAAAAAATAAATCACAAAACGTTGTCGTTTGACACAATTGAAAGAAAATAAATCACAAAACGGAGTCGTTTAATCTAAATTTCGGAGTTTGACTTGAGGTTTGACTCGGGGCAAACATCAATGTTCATCGTCAAATTTATGTGTTTACAACACAAATTAAAGTTAAGCTTTAGTATTACTACTATCTCAAGGCATCTAACCTCTTTAACCTCTATTGTGGATATTTTCCTTCGTTTAAGCCACATTTCTAGTTCTTAGATTAGAATAATAATACTAATCTACACTCAATGAGAAAATGAACTTGAATTGAGCGAAGCAAACTCATTCTAGGGCAATGCGTGAGCCTTTAGGTTGCTTCATCAAACATGATACTTAAAATCTTGGATCGACATTAAGATCTAAAATAACATGATTAAAAATTTGTTTGAAATTAAAGTTAGACAATCTGTAATTTAAAAATTACGATAATAAAATATTTAGTAAGTACTAATTGCATAACTTAAAAACTATGCTAATACTATTTTTCACTTGAATGATAAAAAAAATTATTATATATTTAATAATTTTATCAAAATTACTATTTAAAAATTATATTTAGTACATACTATTAATTTTTATTTTATAGTTACAATTTTTTCACAATAGTCATAGTTTAAAATCTACGACACCCCCAATCCCAAATAGACACTTAAAAATAAAGTTAGAAATATTAAGAAGTTTGTTTTTTTAACTAAAATCTGAATTTGACTTATATTAAGATATTTACAGCTTTTAATTTTTTTTTTTATCACTTATGTTTGATTATAAGATGTTTAGATCTGAATAAAGAAAAGTTAAATAATCTGACTTTTATATAAATAGTAAAATATCTGAATAAAAATTTAATATTATATCTCATTTATACCTTTATTAAATAAATTTATTTCTTATTATGAAAAATACTTTTTTATTATTTCTTATTTATCCTTTTTTTATTATATGTGCGTATTTAATTATTATTATTTTTTAATAAAAATTTTAAATATAATAAAATTGTATGTTATAATATGTCCATCTCTTTGTATATATATTTACTATTTTTATTATAAATTTAGAATTTTATGTAATATATTAATTTTAATTGAAATGATTAAATAATTCTTAATTGGCTTGTGTAATTAACAAGAAATACTACCAATATAATATACTAAAAATAATATTATAAATATCATATATTAATGTAAAAAATTACACGTGTTAAATATAATATTTTATTTTTCATATTTGTTAAGGTAAATATAATCAATTTTTTTTATTAATCAAATAATTTATTTATAAATTTTCATGTGTTTAATCAACAAATTGAAATACTGTTAATATTTATAAAATTAAATATATAAAATTATCATATTTCAGATGTGTTCTTTATAAAAAACAAACAAATTAATAATTATAATTAAATATTTTAAAAAATATAAACATATCATTCAAATATATCTATTCAGACTTATTCAGATTTTAACTAAATTTAAATCTATTCAGATTTCAGACAAAAATAAATAAATAAATAAACGCTACTTAGGTATGGTATCACCAAACTTATCTCAAATAACATGACATATAATACGACAATTAACAAATGGTTAATGATTTTCACAATCTTAAAAGTACTTTACTGAACTATTTGCATTCATTATGGAATAACAACTACTATCATTAGCTCTTAGGGACAAAAGGAAATAGAAACTGAGGTTAACATTAACCAATTGTTAACTAACCCAACTTTCAAATTCACATGATGACAAGGCTTGTATGCTCTAAAATTTCGATATGGATCCAACACATCGAACTATTTTATGCAGAATGAAAACTATCATCCTCATCAGCTGGAGGAGATTCATTTTTGTCATCTGAGTCCTTTTTCCCTGACCTTTCCTTCCTCTCCTGCCATCTTGCCCATATCCATCTCATAACAAGAAACCCTCCAAGAGCATAAACCTGAAATCAAATTAAATAATTTTATTTAGTGGGTCTGCATTTAACTAGTTATCAGACTCACAGATCCTATAGAAGGATTTACTATGAGAAGCACCATACGCGATCGCCGAGGCTAAGAACATAGATGATACTGCAGTCACATTATGGTACAAATGATATCACTATTAGCACACAGTTCTGCCAACCCACCACAGAGAAGAAACAAATGAACCGTATCAAGAGAAATAAGAATTTGGCAAATGATTTGCATAATATAACAAGAAATTGTCTATCCTGCTACTCATTCCTTTAGTTCATTCTCTTTGTTTCTCTCCGCATTCTGAACCTTTAAATGAAGAAAAGATAAAAAAGGAATAACCAAAATCCCTCCAGAGATGGTTATGAACAAAGGGATCATCCAGGTCTACTCCTAACTTACAAAGAGGGGCTACAAATCAATATTTTTAGTTTCTCCACATGGAGTAAGCAACTTCTTAATCCCTTGTGGTTACCTCTTCACTAGACATTGCCAGCAACTACAGAGATGACTATCAAAAGAACAGCTCATCCAGAGCAGGACCTACACGCTCACGAGCAAACATACGAGCCTCATAATCATTGAGGAAAGCAATTGAGCACATACAATTATCATGCTCCATCACGAACTACAGGGATGATTACCCACCCGAAGTAACAATGTGAACATCCCCATAATAGTTATACAAATGTAACGGATGCATTCATAAAATTTTCGAGTTCCTTTCGATGTTGAGGTGACAAAGCTATCAGTTTCCATAAAAACTCAAGGAAAACAAATCAAATACTAGCAGCATAAACCATGTCTCTATTGCCCATAGCCTTTTTTGTTCTCATCAAAGTTACTTAAAAGAGGTTGTCGAACCAAAATAAATATGAAAACAATCCCTTTGGCCTAATGGTAACTAATCTTCTGCAGTCTACAAATTTTTTTTACCTTCAAAGCATCTTTAGAGCTCCAACGGAATACACAACAATAGATTAACTAATATACTCGCTCTTAAAATCTTTACACTATCATTGTAATTTCAAAAGAAATTTTGGTACTTGCTCATTGAATCTGAAACAGTTCTAGCAATCCTTGTTCAGCAGCACACCCATTGAGTTTTCATCAAACATATAATGTCCAATCACGAGTAACAACAATCCGTTTAATCTCAATTTATATTTTTACTAAAATTGAAAATCTTGAAATTCTTTTAAAATTTTATATTTTAAACAAATCTTACAAAATCTCACAACAAAAAAGGTCCCACACTTTCTCGGGAACCAAACAAGGACAGACAGAAGAAAGCGAACCTGCCAGAGAACGACAGGATTGGAAGTCCGGCCGGCGGGCTCTTCGGCCTCGAGCTCAATCGGCGGCTGAAGAATCGGACGCGTGGCGTCCGGAAACCTAGCCAAGTTCGGCTTCACACTACTAGCATTACTATCATCGGCTTCACTAACCGTTGTCGTTTTGGCAGTCTCTTTAAAAACAACAGTTTCTGCTGCTTTCTTAGGTTGTTGATTAAAAAAGAAAGGGAGATTGAGTTGGAATTTCGGCAACAGTGAGAATATGCTTTTGTTTTCTTGTTTTTTGGAAGCAATTTCTGTGTTTTCAGCCATGACGACGATCGATGACTTTCAAAGAAGAAGATTTTGATTTTGATTTTTTTTTTAAAGCAAGTTTTGAAGCGGCGGAGAAAACGGTGTGGCGTCTTTATAATTATAAATAAAATAATCAATTAAATAATTTTTTTAAAAAATAAAAATCTTTAACAAAACCAAATAAAAATAATTTAACTCTACTTTTATCTACATTAAATTATATATAAAACCTACAGTGAAAGGTGTTTCTTTTATGCATAGATATGTAAAATAGCAATAAAAATTCGGGAAAAATGATTTTATTATTTTTTGGTCCTCAGTCATAATGGTCATGCATAAAGAAATAAATAAATTAATTGATTAATAATCAAACAAAAAAAGAAAGAAAATTAATTGATTAATAATCAAACAAAAAAAGAAAGAATATCAATGATAATAAGTATTAAGTACCATGTACCGGGCAGCAGGATTCTGCTCAGAATCTTCAACCTCGAGCTTCAACGGTGGCGGAGCAGTCGGCCTAGGATCCGAAAATCTCACCACCTCTTGTTTCTTGCTTGCTTCTGCAGCTTCTCTTTCTTCATCTTTACTTTTATTTCTTTCTTGCTTATTATTAAATATTGGAGCAGAAAATAAAAAGTTTGTAAATTGTGAGAACAAGTTTTTGGTTCTCTTAAGTCTTCATTTTCGCTCTCAACTTTTGTATCTTGTGCAGCCATGTTTGCGAATCTGTGCAGAGACTAGAGAATAATTGAGTTTTCTGCTTCAAGTTTATCAAAGGTTTTGTTTGGGTTCTTGAAACTACCATGCTATATATAACACACATCTGGAATGTTTTAAAACACAATTTTGGAAAAAAAAAATCATTTTTTAAAACTGTCGATTACGGCCAGAGTAACTGGCTGCTAGCATTAACTTAGACACGGTAATAGAATCCATAAACTTATAAATTCGTTAAATTTTATGAGTTAAAATCTGTTTGTTACAGATAATTTTATAGGTTACGGACGGATTTAATATTAAAAATTAAAATTTATACTCAACCGTAAATGAGTTTGGTATCAACTAAAAATTCAATAAATATTTATATAAATATCTGTCGGACCGTAATTTTTTATTTTAAATATTTTTATTTAATTTTAATTAAAAAAATAATTAGATAAAAATACTTAAATTAAATAAATGTAAAGTGTGTGTGTAATGTGTAAACACTAAACATGTCACATGTGGTGTCAAGTGACTCAAGTGTGCAGTATGTCACGGGATGAGTGAATATGCAGTAATCCGTGCGGTACTTAGATAACTTCTAGCATAAAAGTTGCTAAGTAAGCTTAATGAACTTCTCAAACTAGCTAAGCAAAGAGGTTTGCAAGGATGTTAGAGAGAAGAAAAAAGCAATATGGCCAATATGTGATTTTATTATTCACAAATGAGGTTACCAGAGAGCTTTACATATATTTGTGTGATATGTGTGTGTGGGTGTTTTGAGTCTTGGAGACTTGAGGATTTTGGAGATATTTGGAGATGCTTGGAATGGTAGGTGCTTACCCCTATTTATAGTGTGGTTCTCCTAGTTCTAGACTTATCCATATAAGTTATACAATTTAATTAGTACAAGTAACTATCTAGATAAGGATAAAATAGAGATAATGATAAGCATGGTGGTTTCTAGACTTAGAGGATGGTAGAATCTTCTAGATAACGGGCCGGGCTTGCTAGGTGCACACATCTTGTGACAACCCAATTGCTAAGTGCATCCGTACTAAGCACGCTACGGCTGGCTAGTTGTGTGGGGTGGTCCATTTCTGAGCGCAACTCACTTCTAAGTACATCCCGCCATTGGGCGTACCCGTACTAAGCGAATCCATGTGCGTAAATTGGCTGTCTTTGGTGGTGAACTTGAGCGGCCCATGACAATCCTCCCCCACCTATGCCCGCGACGCCCTCGTCGCATCTTCATGCTTGTATTTTTGTATGTGGTCCGCGAATTGCCATAAGTCTTCTTCGTGTTCCCACGTTGCTTCACTTTCGGGGAGATTCCTCCACTTGATCAAGTACTCGTTGTATGCTGATATGTCCCTTCTCTGAGTCACTCGATTGGTAATGAAGTATTCCACATCCTTATCATATGAGGTGATAACGGTTGTTGGGGCTCTCTTGATTCTCCGTAGCTAGGATCCTCCGTATCTCCGTGATATGGCTTGAGTTGACTTACATGGAAGACTGGATGAATCTTGAGTTTTGGTGGAAGTTGGAGTTGATATGATACATTACCCACACGTCGTACTACTTTGAAAGGTCCTTTGTATCTCCTTACTAACCCCTTGTGCACTTATCGTAGTGTCTTGAATTGTTGGGGTAGGAGCTTGATCAATACCTGGTCACCTTCCTTATATTCGACGTGGCGTCTCCTTGTGTCAGACCACTTTTTCATCTTGCGTACTGCTTTGTCGAGATATGCTCGCATGATATCCGCTTCCTCATACCACTCGCGGGCGAGCTTGTGAGTTGCTGGGCTTTCCCCCCCATAAGTTAAGGCTATGGAATTGGGTGTCATAGGCTGAAATCTCATGATGATTTCGAAGGGACTTTTACCTGTAGCCTCACTTCGTTGAAGATTGTATGAAAATTGGGCAACATAAAGTAATTTTGCCCAATCTCATTAGTGAGTGCTTACATAATGTATTAAATACATCTCGAGAAGGCTGTTAATGCGCTCGGTTTGTCCATCATTTTGCGGGTAGAAGCTTTTTGAGAACTTGAGATCGGTTCCCAACATCTTGAAGAGCTCAGTCCAAAAGCGGCCTGTGAATCGTGGGTCTCAATCACTCACGATACTCTTCGGTACTCCCCATAGCTTCACGATATGCTTGATGAAGAGTCGGGCAGCTTCATCCGCCTTACAATCGGATGGTGCAGCGATAAAGGTTGCATATTTGCTGTAACGATCTACGATGACCATAATGGTTTCGCAACCTTCGGACTTTGGTAGGGCCGAGATGAAATCCATGGACACACTTTCCCATGGTCTTGAGGCTAGAGGTAGGGGTTCCAATAACCCTGCTGAAGTTGCCGATCCGTTTTGTCTTGTTGGCAAACAAGACATGTCCGCACATAAGTCTCAATGTCGTCCCGCATTTGTGGCAAAAAATACGAGGCTTGAGCTAGTGCGGTTATACGCTCCACTCCCGGGTGACCAGCCCACTTAGAGTCATGGCACTCTTTTATCACTTCTCTTCATAGATTTTCCTATTTTGGAACAAATAGTCAATCTCCTTTAGTGAGCAAAATGCCTTCCTCTTGCTAAAATCTTCTTGTCTTGCCTTGGAGAACTTTTTCCAACAAGTCTTTCGCAAGAGGGTCTTGTTGAAGACCTTCTTTAATGCGTAGGACAATGTCGGACTTTGGCTGGATCATACTAAGTGTTGCCAATTCTGCCTTGCGGCTTAGTGCGTCCGCAACGACATTGACCTTCCTCGACTTGTATTTGAGCCTATAGTCAAATTCAGCTAGAAAGTCTTGCCACTGTGCTTGCTTGGGACACAACTTCTTTTGTGTTTGGAAATAGCTTGTGGCTACGTTATCCGTTAAGATCACAAAGGGTGTGCCAAGCAAGTAATGTCGCCACACCCGTAGGCAATGGATGATTGCTGTCATCTCCTTCTCTTACACGGTGTAGCCATATTCCGTATAATTGAGTTTTCGATTTTTGAATGCTATTGGATGGCCTTCTTGCATAAATACTCCTCCAATGGCAAAGTCGGAGGCATCCGTGTAAACTTTGAATGACTTTTCATGATCCGAAAGAACGAGGACGAGTTCTTCAAAAATTGCCTTCTTCAAGTCTTCGAATGCATGTTGGCAATCTTCGGACCAATGCTATGCCTGATTTTTCTTAAGGAGATCTGTCAAGGGTACTGCCTTGGTTGAATAGCCTTTGATAAACCGGAGGTAGTAATTTACTAATCCAAGGAAAAATCTTAGTTTGGGTATTTTAGTAGGAGATTCCCATTCAAGAATGGCCTTTACCTTTGAGTTCTCCATCATTAGTTTCCCATTCGCTATGTTGTGGCCGAAAAACTCCACCTTTTGTTGGGCAAATGAGCATTTCTCCATTTTAAGGTAGAGTTCATTTTCTTATAGTACTTGGAGGACTTGATGTAGATGTTGAGCATGTTCCTCAAGGGTGGTGCTGTACACCACGATATCATCCAAGTATACAACAACAAAGCGGTCGATGAATGGTTATAGGACTTAATTCATAAGTATGCAAAATGTGGCTGGTGCATTAGTGAGGCCAAATGGCATAACAAGGAATTCAAAAGATCCATACCTTATGACGCATGCCGTCTTTGGTTCATCCCCTTTGGCTATCCGGACTTGATAGTATCCCGAACGTAAGTCGAGCTTGATAAAGTACTGTGCCTTACCGAGTTGATCAAAAATATTCGCTATCAAAGGAATTTGGTACTTATTCTTGATGGTGATCTTATTGAGTGCCCGGTAGTCGATGCACATTAGTAAGGAGCCATCCTTCTTGTTTTAGAAAAGAACAGGTGCACCGAAAGGAGCTTTTGATGGAGGGATATATCCGGCATCCAATAGATCCATGAGTTGTCTCCACAACTCTTCAAGTTCGGGTGGCGCTATACGATAAGGCGCCAAAGGTGGAGGTTTTACGCCTTGCTCTAACTCTATCTCGTGATCCACCTCTCTCTTAGATGGGAGCTTCTTTGAAAGCTTCGAAGGCATGACGTCCTTGTACTCGTAGAAGACGGCTTGTATTTGTGATGGGACTTGGCTTAGGGTACTTGTGGGATCTTCCTCCTTGTTGAGCTCGCAAATGGAGACCAAGAAACTAGGGTCCTTCCTGAAAGCCTTCTTCAATTGCATAGCCGAGAGCGTCCTTTCTCTGATCTTGGTACGCTCGACTGAAACCATGTAAGCTTTACTCCCGCCAACGATGCTTAGGGTGTTTGTGGCCGATAGTGGGAAGGTTTAGACTTTGTCGAAGAATTCCATACCAAGAATCATCTTGTAATCATCCATAGGCATGATGGAGAAATCAAGCTTTCTACTCTATGTCCCGATCATTACGTACACAGCTTTGTGCGGTGTCCATAATAGATTGGGCAGGTGAGTTTACCGCCTTCATTATGCCTCCTTCCTTTGTTGTCTTGAGGCCCAGGCGCTTGGCCTCATCTTCCGTAATGAAGCTGTGCGTGGCTCCGGTATCTAATAACGCAAGCACTGTTTTGTCGTTGATGTTTGCACTCACGAACATGAGCCCTTTCTTCACATGTGTCTGTGGTTGGCTCTCGAGTGCAACGAGGCGCTGGAGGGTACTCATGCTGGGTTGGAGTTCCTCTCCCATGGGTGAATTTTGGCCTTTGAGCTGTACAGCGAGGGCATTAAGTGACTTCTTCTCCAGACAGTCGCGTACCAATGCGGACCGTTGTAAATGAAGCATGGGCTGCGAGGCTTAGGTGCGTCTTTCTTTCCGTCCGCCTTACCTTGCCCGCTCTTAGCACTATGAGGCTTTTTCTGTCCCCACTCCTTGCGGTTGTGGCCTTTGTCCTTACGAGCATCTCCCCCACCTTTGCCTTGATTTGACCTCTTGTTTTTAGCTTGGGCAGAGTAGTTGGCGAGTGATTCCGCAATAGCGATGGCATCATCAAGAGATTGTAGTTGTACCCACACCTATCCAACTCCGCTTTGGCCCAATCTTTAAGGCTGTTTTGGAAATAGAAGAGGGAGTCTTTATCGAACATGTCGGTGATTTCTAGCATAAGGGTAATGAACTCGTTGATATAGTCACGAATACTACCCATTTGCTTGAGCTGATGAAGGTGCGCTCTTGCCTCTTTCTTGGCATTGCTTGGGGCAAAGTTCTTCCGGAGTTCTTGCTGAACATCTGCTCATGTGTTGATGGCGCAAATTCCCTTGCTCATGTGACTGTGCTTTCACCGCTACCACATTTGTGCGGCGCCTCGTAGGAATATGGGTGTTGTGCCCACTTTCGATGCCTCATCTTGCACGCCTACGGCATCGAAATATTGGTCTAGCCCGAATAGAAAGTTGTCTACGATGCTAACGTTGTGTGCGCCATCGTAGATGTCAGACTTTGGCACGTCAATGCGTCTCACATCACTCGTGCTTGTGGAAGCCGGGCTGGCAGAGAGTGTGCGCTTGTGCCATGCCCAGTCCGAGCGTACTTCCTCTACTTCCGCATGGACGAGCACGCAGTTCATCTTACACGAAGCTGTGAAGTTTTACCAACTCTTCGTGGAATGCTCGAAACTCCCCTCGAAGGGTGTTGCCTTGATCTTGCATGAGGGCTTTGGTGGCTACCGTGAAGTTAGCATATTCACCTTCAAGACCCTCCACCCTGATCTCTCAATTTTCGAGGGTGTCCTGGGCCGTAGACATCGATGTTTCGAGCGTGGTGACGCGAGGTTCTAAAGCATCTACAGAATGAGCCTTGGATTTTTCGCGAGTCTTAGGCTATGTACGACCCTCCTCACGGCCACGACCCTCCTCACACCCTCTTGTGTTGTGCTAGAAGGAATGGCCATAGCTTTAGACGTGAGCTAGGTTGCGTGGGTGCAAAACCTTGGCTATAATACCACTTGTCACGGGATGAGTGAATGCACAGCAACTCGTGCGGTACTTAGACAACTTCTAGCATAAAAGTTGCTAAGTAAGCTTAATGAACTTCTCAAGCTAGCTAAGCAAAGAGGTTCGCAAGGATGCTAAAGAGAAGAAAAGAGCAATATGGCCAATATGTGATTTTATTATTCATAAAGGAGGTTATAAGAGAGCTTTATACATATTTGTGTGATATATGTGTGTGTGGGTGTTTTGAGTCTTGAAGACTTGAGGATTTTGGAGATATTTAGAGATGCTTGGAATGGTAGGTGCTTGCCCCTATTTATAATGTGGTTCTCATAGTTCTAGACTTATCCATATAAGTTATACAATTCAATTTGTACAAGTAACTATCTAGATAAGGATAAAATTATAGATAAGGATAAGGATAAAATAGGAATAATGATAAGCATGGTGGTTTCTAGACTTGGAGGATGGTAGAATCTTCTAGATAACGGGCCGGGCTTGCTAGGTGCACACGCCTTGTGACAACTCAATTGCTAAGTGCATCCGTAGCGCACCACGGCTAGCTAGTTGTATGTGGTGGTCCATTTCTGAGCGCAACCCACTTTTAAGTACATCCTGCCATTGGGAGTACCCGTACTAAGCGAACCCGTGTGCGTAAATTGGCTGTCTTTGGTGGTGAACTTGAGCGGCCCGTGACAAGTAGCTAGCTACCAACTTATTACCTAATCTAAAAGTAAGAACTCTAACTATCCTCTTTAGCTTTCTTTCTGTGAGCAGCAATCGTGAGCAACAAAACCTAGTCTTCCAAATCTAAACTAATCCTTTCACCCGTGAGCAACAACTATATACGGCACATCCATTTCCCTTTCACTCGCGATCTGCAGCAACTACACACCTATTTCCCTTTCACCCTTGAGTCTTAGCCGCATCTCTACTAATCGTCACGTGAATCACTTCTTCAACCGTGACAGTGCTGGTGTAGCTACCGTAGCATCACCGTGCTGATTGATTACTGGCAAGCTTCGTTATTGTAGCAACTGCCGACTTCTTTGTTATTGTTATTGCAGTCAAGACTCAGCTAATATCTTCAATTCTTCATCCATTGTGGTCGATTAGTCGTGGAAGGTATTGCTAATATCTTCAATTCTTCATTCATTATAATTAATTTTCAATTAGGCATGCTAATTTAGTTATTTTAAATAAGCCGAATTTATAATTGTGTATATATCATCCATTGTGGTTGACAAGTTTTTGAAGGTATTGCTAATATTTTCAATTCTTCTATTCTTCATCCACTGTAACTAATTTTAAATTAGGCATGCTAATTTAGTGATTTTAAATTATGCATGTTAATTTCAGCTATTTGATACCATTTAAAATTAGTTACAAAATAACATGTTAATTAATTGATATGATTTAATTTAGATTGTTTAAAATCAGCATGATAAGTTGTTAATTTGATTCATTTAAAATCAGTTTTATTGTGTATTGATTAAAATCGATTGAATTAAGGTAAAAGATGCAAGCTTTCAAGCTTAATGACAACAGTGACAGTGATTCGCCTAGAATAGGAACAAAAATTCAGATTGCTTCAAACCAATCTCCAATATGTGAAGAAGAAGTTGTAGACATTGGGGTAGCTTCAACCCAATCTCCAGTTCCAGTAACATGTGGAAAAAAATTGCTTCAGGTGAGGCTTACTCACAAAATAGTAAATTGACTAGTGATGTTTGAGAATACTTTAAAAGATAGAAAGTTCGTGGGAAAATGGAATATGTAGTTATTTGCAACTACTGTAATAAAAAAAATGGCACCAGTCATTTACGCACTCATATTAGGTTGCATTTTATGCGGTCGAACCATACAGTTGAGTAAACTCAAAAGCAATTGCAAGCTAAGAAAGAGAGTGGAAAATATAAAGTATCCACATTTTCTTTTAATTAAGAAACTTCGAGGAAAGAGCTTGCAAATATGGTAATTATTCATGAGTATCCATTGAGTACGGTTGAGCATTGGGCTTTTAAAAGGTTCGTTGGTTCTCTCCGGCCAATGTTCAAGTTTGTCTCTTGTAACACATTAAAAGTGACATCTTGAAAATCTGTGATTACGAGAGGGCCAAAACAATGAGCTTGCTGAACTCAAATCAAAGTAGAATTGCGATTGATACTAATATGTGTACTTTTAGTAACCAGCAAAAGGGATTTATGGCTATAACATCAGATTTTGTAAATGACAACTGGGAGCTGCAAAGTCGTATCATTAGATATTTCTACACTAAATTATTAAGTTTATTTTATTTTTAAATGTTTATACTTATTGCATGATATTAATAATAATATAATTCTTTTATTTTTTTTTAATTTAGGTTCTTATATGTGCCATGTCCACATACTGTTGAGGTACTCTCTGAAGCTTTGGTGTCATGTTTGCTTGAGTAGAACATTGACAATAAGTTATCTACTTTAACTGTCGATAACTGCACCACAAATGATGCTATGATTGATATCTTGTTAGAAAAGTTGTCTTATAGTTCACTTTCGTTGAATGTGGATTTATTTCATATGTATTGATCTGCTCATATATTGAATTTTGTTGTGAAGGAGGGGATGAGTGTGATTAGTGATAATATTGAAAGAATTCGTAGTAGTGTTCTATTTTGGTCTGCCACACCTAAAAGACAAGCAACATTTATTGGGACTGCTTGTAAATATAATATTCCTTGTAATAACAGTCTAGTTTAAGATTGTAAGACTCGATGGAATTCTACGTACTTAATGCTTGACAGAGCTTTGGTTTTTAAATAAGTATTTTCTCATTTGAAACATCAAGAACCCTTATACAAATATTTACCTACTGAAGAAGATTGGGTTTTTGCTAAAGAAATTTGGGATAGACTTGAATCATTTTATGAAGTCACTACATTGTTTTCTGGGATTAGATATCCAACAACTAATATTTATTTTTCAAATATTTGTGAGATTAAATTGTCAATTTATGAGTGGATGTATTTTAATTGTGAAAAAATCCAGCAATGGCTAAATCAATGATTGGAAAGTTTGAAAAATATTGGAATGTTGTTCATGGATTCATAGCTATGGCAGCTGTTTTAGATCCTAGGTTTAAGATGAAATTGATTTGAATTATTGTATAGAGATGGTGCTCAAAAAGAGATTGAGAATGCTCGAAGTTGTTTATGATATGTTGAAAGATTATCAAGCTAGGTGTAAGTGAAAGGAAAATTCACAATTTCAAGTTCAAGCTTCAGTTGCTTCATCATCTCGAGCTTTGGCAGCTCAGTCAAAACTTATGAAATATTTGGCAAATTTTGATGCTTTTGTAGATCAAAGTGGTGGTACAACCCATATCAAATCAGAATTGGACTATGATTTGGAAAAGTCTATTATTCCAAGGTCTGAAGATTTTGATATAATTTGTTGGTGAAAAACAAATGGATCAAAATATCAAACTTTGCAAGCAATTGCAAAAGATGCTTTAACCATTCTAGTATCCACCGTTGCATCTGAGTAGGCATTCAGTACTAGTGGTAGATGTGTATCTCCACATCGTCGTGAACTTTATCCAAAGATGTTGGAGGTTTTCATGTGTGTTCAGAATTGGTTATGTGCTGAATTTAATGGTATGAAAATGCATTTTTATTTCAATAGAATATAATATGTATAGTGTTATACATTTTTCTTATTATCATTTTTTTTTCTTATCAAACTTTTAGATGTAGATTCTTCTAATAAAGCAGGAAATAGAAAATTCTCCGAAGACGAAGATATTGTTGGTGAGGTAAGGAACTAAATTTCTTTAACTTAATGTATCAATTATTGTGTACTTATTATAATTTTGTATTGACTATTATTTTTTTACTTAACGTGTGAATTATTTCAATATTATTATTTATTTTTTAAATTAATATTTTTAATCTTAATTATTATTATAGGAATCATATTGGATTTGTTCAGATGGTGGTGAATAAAATAAAGATATTCAATATTGGAGCTTGTGTTGAATAAGTTTGTGGTTTTTTTTATGGATTTATATATTTCATTATTAAATTTGAGAATTTGTATTTTTTTCTATGGATTTGCTACATCATGTGTACTAGTATGGATATGTTAAATGTATATGTGCTGTCTATTTTTCTAGATAAGGGGCTGACAGAAAGAATTTATCTTATTTTTGTCATTTGATAGTGAATTATTTTTCTTTAGGATTGTTGCAGGAGATTCTTTTCTTTTTAGGTGGTCATTAGTTATTTTAATATTGATTATGTTAGTTCGTAGAAAATTAATTTGGGTTGCATAATTCATTGTTGTAATGGTTATATTTTAAGTGGTCTTTCATTAATAAGATCAAGTGAATTGGAAATTTGGGACAAGTGATAAAAGTATTTAGTGAAATGTGGGAACCTGCAAAAATTCGTTGAGCATTCATTGCGGGATTTGTAATTAGCAAAATCTGCAGCCGGTGAATTTTTATTAAAAAAAATTCAAACCCACAGCAAGTGCAGATTTGATAATTTAAATTTTAGTGCGGGTTTAATAATTTAAATTTTGTACAGTTGAGATTCACTACCATCTCTACACTAATAGGACGGATATTAAATCTGGCTGCTCCTATTAATTTTTTGGGACCAACTAACTAACTTTCTCTCATAAATTATCTATGTTAATCGATAAGTTCGGTAATGATTATTTGAAGGAATCAATTTAAATGGAACACATTATCTATAAAGTTCCAAAGTATTGCAATTAATTTCCTTGCCTAACAAAATTCAAACGCCCCGCATTTTTAAATTTTAAATCTAATATTTCCTAAAATCAATGACCTGCTATTCATTTCGATCCCGATTTCATGAGTCATGAGAATTACAATCTTACATATTTTATTTGTTGGCTTATAAATGTTAATTACGAAGGATTTATACATTTTGTAGATTCTTTGATCGTATGATTCAAATTGTGTTGGTAGATTAATAGGAAAAAAGCTTATTAAAAAAAAATCAACGTACTTTAGTGATGAGATGAAAAGAGCGACTTTTTTTTTTAAATGATATCAAAAATTTTTGGACTGAATTATCTATTTATTTATTTAATCAACCAAAACATAAAATTAAGCAATAATTTTGTATTTGAATGGTGCTTGGGTAAAAATTTATATTTAAAACTTATGATTAAATGTGTTTCATCAGTTAGATGTTATTTAGAATACTTTTTAAGGTACAAATAACCTCACCTATTAAATAATGATATTTACTTAAAAAAATTAATAAATAATTCGTTGATTAATAAAAAGAGATCAATAAATAGCCTTGCCCATTAAGTAATTATTTTAGCTTCTCTTTCAACCAAAACTACGACCGACATGTAATTAAGCATCGGTTTTCCGAAATGGTGGCCCAAAAGCCTGGCTGTTGACTGCAACTACGAAGGGCCATATGCCAGTGTCATCAACGGGAGTTCTCAAGTGGCTAGTTTCAAAACTTGGGTGGACTGAATTTGCCACTTATATCATGAATTTGGGATAACAACTGTTTAGTCTCTAGACTAGCATCCATATATTTATAAAAATACCTTATTTAGCCCTTGTTGTTGAACTATTAACACGATTATCATTATTTTTTGTTCTTTTTTACTTGCTTTTACAATATTATCATCTTATAATAATTTTTTTTAGACATTAATAAAAAGAAAAAAATAAATTATCAATTTAAACCCAAAAAATAAAATATATTCATTTTTGTGGAACACTTTACTGAAGAGTTAATATATTATTTCTTATTAATTTTTTTATTAATGTCCAAAAAATTGGTAATTTAATTTTTTTTTATTAATGTCCAAAAGAAAATATATTATAAGAAGGTAAGATTGTAAAAGCTTTAAAATTACAGGAACTAAACGGATACTAACCTTAAAATATAAGGACTAAATAAGATTTTACCCCATATATTTGCATGTGTGTGTTATCAAATTTATGTATATAAGAAGGCTTAGGGTCGCATGTGATCATGCTACATATTCAATTACAACGAATTAAAAGAAAAGAAAAGTGATTCTTTAAGATAAAAAAATTCTAAAATTTTGATTAAGAAAAATACTCGTCAAACTCTCTAACAAATTAATTAATCTACAATTGTTTTATTTTGAAAATATTATTTAATTTTGTGCATAAAACTTTATTCTCCTCTATGCGATTCTTTTAGCATGACATAGTACTTTGATTTCTTTATACGCATGATTAAACTAAATCTACTTTTTATCATTTGTTTTGTTAGATAGATTTTTAATGCTATTAAAATTCTAAGATATAGATACCTCAAGCATGCATTAGTTTCAACATATTGTTAGACTAAAGGACTACACATATTATAATTTTGATGATAATATTGGTTAATATTGTATTTCACATTTTTTACTAGTTCTTAAAGGATATTATTTATACAAGTGAATTAAGTGAAATCAAGCTTAAGACACTCAACGAATAACGGCTTATTCAAGAACAAATTTTAGGTCAAAGAAATTATAAATGCGATAAAATTATTGTAAAGCCGGTATAATTTTATATATATATGATTTAGCATTTGAGAAGCTCAAAGTATTTATTTCGTCAGAAATCATTTTTCATAAACTAAAAGTTTTAAATTTATAAGACAAGCATTTTGTGGATTTGAGTATTTTTCAGATTTTAGATTAAATTGAAAAAAATTTGATAACTTTGAATTTAAATAGCATTAGGTTAAAATTCTGAAAATAGTTTTTATGAAAAGTCTTATAAAATTTTAGACCATAGTATAATTTTAAAAAGTTTTGGGTCATATCATAATTTTATAAAATTTTGAGAATAATGAGTATTATTTAGAAATTCTGAAAATAGACATATTTGTAAAATATTATGACGTTTTAGGCCATCGTATAATTATCAAAATTTTTAGATTAAATTATAATTTTTAAAACAGTGTTACCGTAGTAAAATTCAAATTACAATGGTAATTTCACTGTACCAAGATGCTAGTCGGTTAAATTAAGTGGCGAACTGCTTCCCTGGATGTTTTGTACAGTAACGGTTGTATTTTAAGTCCAAACTATATAAATTCGAATTTAATTCATTTTTAAGAATCAACACAATAAAAAAAAGTTATAAATATAGATTGAGCTTCCATTTCGTAAATCATCATATATCAAATATGTATTGTGCAATCAGTAGTATATCAACTCTAAAAGAGAGAGTTTATTGTAATCCTTAAATTCTTTATAAAAGTTGTGAGTGTATAAGTGCGAGAAACACTTAGGTGAAGAGATTAAGAAATAATCTCTCGGTGTAAAGGTTTATTGACATATTGGAAATCCATTGTAAGAACTTAAAGTTTTAGGAGGATTAGATAGTGAAATCATCAAGCCGGTATACTTGGAGGCTTGAACGTAGGTGGAGATTGTTGAACTACGTAAAAATCATTGTGTTTGATATCTCTTTCCGTACTCTTTTATTTTGAGTATTATTAATATTTATTGTTCTTGATTCTATTAAGGTATTAGAATTAATTATTGTATTTTTTTTAATTAGTTTAAGTTTTAAAATCTCAATTCACCTCCCTCTTGGGTTGCATAACGTGTATTTCATTTTGTATCAGAGCTTGGTGCTCTTGTTTAGACTTAACCGTCTAGAGTTAAAGATCCATGGCAACCCAAAATGATTCCACATTTAAGAAAGATCAATCTACCACTAGACTACTATTTTTTTTATAATAACGATTACCTATATTGAAAAACTAGGATGACAATTTATTTGTAAGCCTTAGATTACAAAATTTGGAAAATTATGAATGTTGATCCATTCATACCCATTGCCACCAATGATAAAGGGGAAGATATCCTAAAATCATTGAGTCAATAAAGTGAAGAAGAAAAGAGAAAGCTGTTTTTAAACTCAAAATCCATGTATGCATTGTTTTGTGCTCTTGATAAGAAAAGTTTCATAGAGTGTCTAGTTGTGAGAGTGCACAAAAAATTTGAAACAAACTTGAAGTTGTTTATAAGGGAACAAATCAAGTTAAACAGTTTAAAATCAGTAGATATACTAGATAATATGAATTGTTCAAAATGAAACAAAATGAAAGTGTTTATGCCGTGTATAAAGGCTTACGGACATTGTGAGCACATTGATTGCCCTAGGAAAAACGTTTTCGAATAAAGAAAAGGTTAAGAAAATCATTAGGTCATTACCAACTGAATAAAGACCTGAGAGAACTGCTATAGAGGAAGCTAAAGATTTAAACACTTTGCCTATTGATGATTTAATTGGTTTTCTTATTTCTTATGAGGAAAATCTGACAGTTGAAAAAAGGAACAAAGAGAAAAAAAAAAAAAAAAAGAAAAGCATTGCTCTCAAAGCTTCAAAACATGAGAGTGATGAGAAAAACGAGCTAGATGATGAAGAAATAGCAATGATGGTTAGACGATTTAAATTTTTTTCAAAAAAACCAATGAGCGAAGAAAATTCAGAAACTATAAGAATTAAAAGGAAAAGAATGAGCCAATCACTTGCTATGAATGTAAGAAGCCTGGATACATTCGATTGGAATGTCTTCTTCTCAACAAGCTTAAAAAGAAGGCCATGGTGGCTATATGGGATGATAGTGATGAGGAGTTAAGTGATGATCAAGAACATTAAGAAATGTCAAACCTAGCTCTCATGGCATTTGGAGATAAATCATTTGATGATTGGATGAAAATTAGTAAAAAGAATGCATGCCTTTAAAAGAAAATGATAGACCTCACAAATGAAAATGACTCTTTAAGAAAATGATAGACATCACTTGAGCATGTAGAATTACATGTAGATAATTTGATAATAGAAAATGAGATGCTCAAGAAAAGAAATAATGAGCTTAGTGATGTTGTCTTAAAATTCAAAACTGGATAAACGATATTATATAACTTACTTGGTTAAAAAAAAATATGTGTTTGACGAGGGAGGTATTGGCTGTAAGCTAAATTTAAATCAAAAGTATTAAAATAATTACTTTGTGAAGAGTACCTCTATTAATAATCAAGTTGTGTGTTATTATTGTAATCAAAGTGGTTATATGAAAAATAAATGTTCTATGAAAAGAAATATATATTATGGAATAAAATATAAATGTTAGAATTTGTTTATTCGATTCGATTCGATGCGATTTAAATTGGTTTGAGTTTGAAAAATTTAATTCTTTTAATAAATGGGTAATTTGATTTGATTCACTAATTAAATGATAGAATTTGAGTTTGAGGGCATTAATTCATTTATTCGTTTTGGATTCGTTTAATAAATGGGTTATAAACAAATCGAATACGGTTCATTTGTGTAAAATTCGTTTATTAATTAAAATATTTATTTATCCTTAAATATCTATTAAAAATTAAAAAGTTTAAAGGCTAATATAGTAAGTATAAATGATAAATGGTAAAATATACAAGTAAAGTTGAGAATTAGGGCAGCTGGCCGTAATTTCCTTTTGGTTCTCGCAACCCTCTACTTCTCTCATGTCCATTCAAAAACCTCTCACCACTAAATTAAAGCACTGCTTTGTCTTCCTCTCTTTTTCCAAATTGGTGGTGTTCCCTCCATACGCAGTTGTAGTATAACCAATTTTTGATTTCTATTTTGATGGAAGCAAAGCAAATTGTTTAAGGACCTAGCTGCAACTAAAGGTGCCTTTGTTGACTTATTTGAAAATCGTCTTATTCCCTAATGGTTGCTTAAGTAATTTTTTTTTGTTTATCTATAATATGATTTCTTAGTGGTATTATTTATAATTCTAGAATAGGTAAATTGAGAAGACATTATGATAATTGTGCAGGTAAAAAGTTTGGGAAGATATTGTGGTACAAGTAAAGAAATAGACTTGTTTTTTAATTTGAATTTGAATTATTGTTATTTGTATTATTAAGTATTTGTAATTTGGTATTTGGATGACTTTATATTTGATCCTAGAATATGGTTTGGATCATTTATAGTTTGTAGGATATTAAATTTGTGGCTTTTTGATATTTTATTTTACTTAATTTTGTTTATTAATTATATTTTTCTAAACGAATTTTAAATGAGTATAACTTCAATTCGATTCGTTATGGACTCATACTAGGATAAACAAATAATAAATGAATCCAAATTTGATTCGATTTATTTATTAATTTTTCAAAACAAATTAAAAAAATTGATCTAAATATTCATTTAATAAACGAATCGAATCCAATTCCTGAGATTGCAATTCGTTTAATAAATGAATCGAATCTGAATCAGTATAATTTTAACACAATTCATTTAGGATTCGATTTATTTATTCATTTTGCCACCCCTACACATACCCATGTTGGATGCACTCGAAGACTCTAAGAAAGGGAGACAAGAATCGGTTGAAGAGATAGAAGCAGTAAGTGTAAAGCAAGATAGCCCTAAAAAATGTTGAAGATTAGTTCATGACTAGAAGAAGGACTAAGAGATATGCTAGTCAACTGCTTGCGAGCATATGCAGATGTGTTTGCCTAATCGCACGAAGATATACGAGGAATAGACCCCAAGGTGGCTTGTTAAAAAAAAGAAAATCTTTTAACTAGGATAGATACGATGCTATAAATAATGTAGTGGAAAAACTGTGGCAAGCAAGTTTTATCACGGAATTAGACTATCCTAAATGGATTTTACGAACCTCAATAGGGCGTGTCCCAATGATAGCTTACCACTGCCCAAGATTAACCAGCTAGTCGTCATCATGACTTACTCAGTTTCATGGATTCATTCTCTGAATACAACAAGATCCTTATATTTAACCTGGATAAGTAACATACTGCTTTCATTACTAACTAGGGTAATTTTATTACAACGTAATGCCCTTTGGCTTAAAAAATGTAGGCGCAACCTACCAAAGGCTGGTGAATAAAATATTTAAACCATTGATTATCTATATAATGGATGTGTATGTGGATGACATGATCACAAAATCTAAAATTCTTGGTGAGTATGTGACGCATCTTACGGAGACCTTTAAGTTGTTAAGGAAATACAAGATGAATTTAACCCTGAGAAGTGTGTATTTAGAGTAAGCTCAGGAAAGTTCTTAAGATTCATGGTGTGTCTCAGAGGGATCGCAGTGAACCTCAAGAAGATTTAGGCTATTATAAAGATGAAGTCTCCCTGCACACTTAAGAAGATACAAAGCCTCATGGGAAAATTGGCAGTACTGAACCTTTTCATATCTTGAGTCACAAATAAATGCCATTTTTTTCAAATTATAGGGAAAGAAAAAAATACAGAATGAAAAATAGAGTGCGATGAGGCATTTTAGCATTTGAAGGAGTACTTGCTCAATGCTCAGCTATTGTTAACACTACAGGAAGGTAATACATTATATTTGTACCTGGTGGTATTTTGGTGAGGGAAGAAGCATGAGTTTAGTATTCAGTGTACTATACAAGTAAAGTTTTACTAGATGCAAAGACTAGATATCCAAAGATAGAGAAATGAGCCCTATCTTAGATTATGGTTGCTCGATTTCAGGCTTTGTAAAGTCGTATATGGAGTTGAGAGAGATTGACATAAGTTACTAACTTTGAACAATAATTAATGCATAGGCGTTAGCTGATTTCATTGCTGAATGCATATAGTTGGATAGAGAAGTTGGTAAGGATTAGACAATGACTGAAGAAAACACTAATGAAGTCTGGCTGGTAGCAGATGGATATTGTGGAGAGCAAGAAGCAAAAATAGAAGTGATCTTGCATAATCCAGATGAGGTGGAAATTTATTACGCTCTAAGGTTTGAGTTCAAAATAACCAACAACCAAGTGGGATATAAAGCCTTTATCCAAATGAATTCCCAACTTATAACTAATCACTTGAATGAGAGTTTCTAAGCAAAAGGTGAAAGGATAAAATTATATTTGAAAAAGCTAGGCAATTAATAGCAAAATTCTAAGCAGTGGAGGTCAAGCAGATATCGAGGGCAGAAAACTGTCGAATAGATATTTTGACAAGGATAATTACAACATTGGATGCAAAGACAGTCAATTCTATTCTAATTGAAGTTAAAACCTCCCTAAATATAGAGCAGGAAGCAGAAGTGATGAACATAGATACAAGAATTGGCAACGAAGCTTAAATAGCGTGTAGTTAGATACCACCTTATTTTTTCTGTGATATCTAGATGATGATGAACCAGATTATGTACTAAGGGAGATACATAAAGGCATCTATGAAAACCACTCAAGAGTAAGATATTTGGCATTCAATGCCCTAAGACATGATACTTCTAGCTAACAATACAATATGATGCACAAGAAATAATCAAAAGCTATAAAAATTGTTAGAGTTTTGCCTATTATCTAGTACATCCATCAGAAAAACTCACAACAATTTCTTCAATGAGGCCATTTACATAGTCGGATTGATCTGATTGGGCCTTTACCTAAAGGGCAAGGAGCTGCTACTCATGCCATCATAGCAATATATTTTGTATGGAGAAGCATCGTATGTAGATATGCAATTCCTCATACCCCTATAACGGATAACGATAGACAATTTGATAATCACAACTTTAGAGAGTTCTGTATGCGACGAGGTCAGGAGCATATGAGTTGGCTTATGCTGATGGACATGAAATCAAGAAGTCTTGGAATGCCAAGCACTTGAAAAAATATTTTCAATAAGCATTTGTTGTAATTAGCTAGTTGTCTCTAGTAGTGTTCCAACACTTTTTGTTTATTTATTGTTTGTAATTTTTAAGTCATAAATAAAATGGTACGATGAAATCCATTCATTAAAATTCTCCTCTTTGGTAAAATATTCTAAAGTAAGTATAAGGTTTTAAGTTTGAAAACCTTTTTGAAGTGAGACAAAAGTTAAAATTTGACTTTATCTACTCGACCAAGTAAAGGCGACTTAGCGGTTATTTGAGAAAATATTCTAAGGCAAGTATAAGGCTTTAAGACTCAAAACCTCCTTGAGGTCACACAAAAATCAAAATTTGTATGTATCTGCTCGACTAAGTGAAGATGATCATGCAGTTGTTTATAAAAATATTCTAAGGCAAGTATATGGCTTTAAAACTCAAAACCTCTTTGAGGTGAGACAAAAATCAAAATTTACATGTATCTGCTTGATTAAGTGAAGGCGATCAGGTGGTTATTTACAAAAATATTCTAAGGCAAGTATAAGGCTTTAAAACTCAAAACCTCCTCGAGGTAAGATAAAATTCTAAATTTGCTTGTACTTGCTCGACTAAATGAAGAAGAGTAAGCAGTTGTTTATGAAAATATTCTAAGGTAAGCATAAGACTTGAAGTCTCAAAGCCTTTTCGAAGTGAGTGAAAAATCAAATTACCTAGGTTTACTCAACTGTAATTAAATGAGCAATAGTTATATAAGTTGAAAATATTCTAAGGTAACGAAAATAGTTAGTTTTATTAATATTTGAGGGAAATAGAAAATACAACCAAAATTACATATATATATATATATCTTCAAAGCAGGATTCACTTTTTTCTACATAAGAGAGATCATTATCCAGTAGTAGATGGCGAGGCTTCTTCAATATTCTTAAGAAGCTCATCTTTGCCTTCAATTTCTTTGTTATGCTCCTTAACGTATTTATTCACACTAGTTACTTGCCCATTCACATTCAGTTCAGGGTGTTGCTTTGCAAGGACAACCGTAATACATTTGTAGGAGAGGCCAAAGTTATAACTATCATCAATTTTTTTTTTCTAGAGCCTTGAATTAATTTTTGTGAGTTAATTGTAGTGACTCCAGCTGATGCTCGTAAAAGGATATTTGGTTGGCAAGTTCTGCCTTATATCATTCAATTATCTCTTAAGCTAGACTGTCTTTGCCTCTGACAAAGATGATCACTCTATAAGCTATAAATTATCGAGGTGGAGAATCATTGATATTTCCTCTGCGGCTTCCACTCTTTTCTTTGAAGCTTGAATATTAACCTGGACTTTCGTCTTGTAAGGAGCAACTTTTAACTTATTGTAGAGAGCTAAGGTACCTATCTAAAATGCACTAATTTGCTAAGTATTTATTTGGTCCTTGAGTATATAATCATCCAAATCTATGAATCTTTCTTCTTCATTAGCTAGCATACTCTTTGTAATAAAGGGCCAGGTAATTGACTCATTCGTCTAGCAGTTGAGATTTTAGTTTAGTATATGAAGTTAAGGTAGTAGGACTCTTCTAATTGATAGCTCAGCTCATTTAACTTGCTTTACAAAAAGGAGGAAGTAGTATTTTTAAAGGAGAAATATGTTAAGCAATTTCAAGTTTCTTCCCAACTGTGGTCTTTACTTTGAGTCATTAGTATGATGGCACTTCTTCTTTATAGCTCCAACGATTGCATCTTCCATGTTTTTTACTTCTAATACCAGGTGTGAGTTTACTAGACTGGTCGTTGAAGGTAAGTTCTTACACGAGCATTGATTGGTTAGAGCAACTTCAATTCTTTTTAGTAGTTTATTTTCTATATTATATAAAATGCTTCAGGAATTCCAGTATAAATTAAGATTGGTGAGTAAGGCTTTTCTTGTATGAATAATAACTAAACGGTATTGTGGGCTAGCAAACAACATGGAGTTGAAAAGCGGAAGGAATGTGAATATTCCCACCTTTTGTGGATGGTGCTTAACCACAATTAACTTTAACGAAAAATAATTTACTTTTTCAGTTGATATATGAAATTGGGATATCTGTTATAGGTTTCTTGTATTTAGTACTTGTCATAAAATAGTAATAGCTTTGGACTATTCCTCAGTTGGTATAAATATTTTATCTTGTCAACAGAAGGTTCACCCTAATCACATCTGTTCCATAAGACGAACAGACCAGAAAGAACTCTCCAGCTATTTGGATTTAGCTGACTAAGGGATCGATTTATTCTTTCTATTACTTAGATGAAATATAGTTATAAAGGAAGTCTTATTCCTATTCTAAAGCACTCAAGGTATAAGGTAACATATTCTCTAGAGTGTTGACTATCTGTGTCTTTTGGGCCAGGTACTCTAAGGTCTATTTAGGTATATTATAAATTCTCCTGAGTTTATCTAAGTCACATCTGGTTGCGCTATACTTCATCTCATCAATAGGGGTATAACTTAGGTAGATATGTATTGCTTATTTTTTTTTTTTTCTTTGGTCAAGTTTTCTTTGGTGACGATACCTCATCATTCTCATATTCACTAGAGCCTCTCTACTGGTTTTTACTTAAAATTTGGTCTGAATTAGAAACTTCGACATTATATACACTAACTGATTTATTCTCTTTAGATGAAGTAGAAATCTCAAGGGACATTCTCCTAGCATTATCCTTAATACTATTACCACCTATATCTTTTAAAAGGATTTTGGGATTAAAAACATAAACTTGCATATCAGGTAAAAAAATCCAACTATTCAGTCTCCAGTACTTTCTCATTGCCTTTTGACATTTTACCTAAATAATCCCAAAATTAAACCTTAAATAGCTTGAATCGAAATGCCTAAAAGGAATCCTACAAGCAAAGAATAATAACTAGTAAGAAGTTTAGGAAGTAGTGCGTGTGGCGAATTGGAATCGATGGAGTGATGATTACAAAAAGTATGATTAAAGTAAAAATTTCTAGAAAGATGAAATTAAGGGAAGTAGAAATGGAACTAGGGATTTAAAAAGGTAGTTAAGATGAGAAGTTGTTTCTATTATGTTAACCAGAATGTCACCTAAAGAGATGTGTCATGAAAACTCGAAATTGCTATTTCGAAATTCAAACTCTTAGCCCAGAGCGTGCCACGTCACCAATATTTAAATCAAAATAACTACTAAAGTAATGAGGCTCACTTAATCATAGTCAAATTTCCTAATCAGAGCGTCTTTATGTTTAAGTGCCCGGGTAACACTAAGGTCAATCTGGTTGTTGTAGATAATAAGATACATTTAGTTTTCAGTTTTGATTTGTCTTACTCTCCACATTAGAAAGTAAGGGAATAATGTTTAAGGGGTAAAAGAGCAAGCACAATTTGGTTCGCCTTCGTACAAACCCTACTTGCTTAAGACTAGTGGCAGCAAAAATCTCCTCATGGTATTTCCCAAATTTAGCTTGATAAGTGATCAGTCTTTTCGAAAGTGTGCTCATATAAAGGATCTGCGAGGACAGATTTAAACCAAGTCCGTTTGAAGACTCAGTTAAAGTTAACTTGTAGATTATTTCTAAAGAATCAGTGCACGATTCTAATCCACGAACAGCTACTCTCCTTATTCGGTAATGAGAGTCTTAGTCCTCTATAAATACATTCGAAATTCAAAACAAAGTAAGTTATAAATACATTCGAAATTCAAAACAAAGTAAGTTTTCTCTCCGTATTACTTAATCTCTTTGTCTCATTCTCAGAATCTCTTTGTTTCAACTTTCTTCTTTCAATATAATTAAAAAGCTTTTTATTTTAAGCAATTAGAATTAAGCTAAGTGAATTGTGGTATAAATTTTTCCTAAAAGGCCCAAAAACTGACTTGAGCATTCGTACTAGAAAAACATCCGATGCCCCCTTACTGTTCCTATGTGAACTTTGCAGAAAGTGCTTGTGGTCATAAGAATATGCTTGGAGTAAGAAGATATAAGCAAGTATCATCTCCTATCAAGCAAATTTAAATATTGTAAAAATCATTTGGTCGCAGCATAGCTCAACCATATTTCAATATCAACAAAACAAATAAAAAAAAAAACAATAACTCTCAAGCAATGAGAGAAATTGAATTCAAAATCTCACTACCAAATGTTCAAATCCTCAAGTGAGCATGATTCAATAACTATAAACCAAATACAAAAGAGAGTCTCGTGGACTTGAAAATTTAGATAGCGATATTATTTATACTCTAAAAATTATTTTGAACACTTTATTATGCTTTACACTCTATGCTAATTTTAAAAAAATGAATTCGACTATGTACACTCTTTAAATTTCCAAAACTTTCATTATTTAAACATTTTAAATTAATTATTTTTATTTACTCTACACACTCATGAAAATGTTATACACAGTTAAAAAATATTTTAAACATTTTTTTAACTAAAGAAAAATGATTTTTTTTATGTAGATAGTCAATTATTACATTACTATAAAAGAAACTCAATTTACTTGCTTGAACCACTGTACTTGAATTAATCAATTTAACAAAAATGGCTGGCTCTGATGATTTCAAAAATCTACCAAAGTAGTCACCATATAGCGAAGTTTAGGTTCAATTAGTTTCAACAGAAAATTATCTATTGACTATTAATACTAATAGCTGGGAACACCTGATTAGTGTTAAAAATTGTAGCTTTTCTACGTAATGTAAATGTTGTTTTGCATTTTTATTATAAATTATATTTGTAATTATGTAATATATTTTTAATATTTGATTTTGTGTGTTTATTAGGTAAAAATAACAATTTCAAGCAATTCAATGCTCCTAACATTAACGGATGGATACTGGTAGTCTGAAAAATTAAGCTATTATCGAAAAAGATCCCAAATTTTGTTATAAAATTATAACTTTTTACCATGCTAAATACGGTAATTGTAAAATTATAAGTTTTTACTATATTAGGTGAGGTAATTGTGAGTGGGAATACTTAAGTGGATTGGGTTAAGTTTATGTTTTGTTAGTGGGATAAATGTAATGCCATAATTTAATTGGCTTTGTTTATGTGTGTGGTGTGGATTAATCATAAATTAGTATAAATAGAGAGGAAGGGGAACAAACCTCTCTACACCTCTGTCTTCACTTCTTTATCCTCAATTTCTTTTTCTCATCTCTCTTTGTAATTTTTAGTAAATTAATAAATAAATTAGTTTTTTTTTCAGTTTTAGTTATTTGTATTTTTATGTATAATTTAATGTTAACAATCATTTTTATTTCAATTATGCTAAACTAAATAATAATAAGTTAGGGTAAAATGAAACTCTTAGTAGAAAAATATGATTTAAGTAAATTCTATTTTTAACTATATAAATCAAGTTATTTTCTAATTAATATTATCAATATTTTATATTTGGAAATTTTGATTTGTTATAGACAAATAAGGGTGTTTGGCACAATAAATTCTTGATATCTTAATATAAAGTATGATAAAATAGTATTTTGACTTATTGTAGATAAATTAAATTTTGACACACTAAGTACTTAATTCATAATAAAATTAATAGAAAAATAATAATAATTCATACAATTAATCTTTTGAGCAATAAAGAAATATGATAAAAAGAATTTATTAAATTATGTTTTACTACTAAGAGTGGATCTATAGCCCTAACTAACTTAATTTCATATTTTTACTCAAATTAAGTTTCATAATTTTTTTTAGATAAATTAAAACAAACAAATTAAATCTTTTCTCTATGGATCGACCTAGAACTTACCGAGCTATATTATAACAAGGCACTCTTAAACTTGGGAGTTATAAAACACTTTTAAGTCGTGTCAACATCCAATAATGTTCAAAGACAATTTTTTTTTTTATAAATCTCAATAAAGCTTAAAGAGGAAAGCGAAGAAAGTGAACCTCTCAAACAAAAAGAATATTAACAAACAAAAAGTTTGAAAGTATCAGTCGAAAATTATAAATAATTTGTAGTTTCTACACCATGGTGTATAAATATATGAGAAGATTAGAAAATAAAAATTCTTAGACATATTGAGTGACCGTTAAATAAAATAAATTAATATGAATACTTTTGCTATAACATTTTCTTTGAAAATTTTTTAAAGAATATGCAATAACAGACATAGCCATCATCATGATGGTATGTGAACTTTGTCTCTGACTTCTCCTATTTTTTCCTTCAATTATTGCTTCTCTATAAATATTTGTTTAAGGTTTGGGAAGAAAACGTTTATGGTTAAAGTCAAGAGAATTGAACGTTGGTTGAATGTGCTAAATGAGTGTTCATAATGATAATGTTATATCTGCTCAAAATAAATTGTAATATATAATAATTTATATCATGAGTATTTTTGGAATAAAACTTTTTAATAAAAATGGAGTGTTCAAAGTTTCTTGTAGAGTACTTATTTTCTCTTCAATTTTGTAGAGTGCTTTCTGCTCTTTAATTTATATTTTATTACTTTTTATTAAAATGAGAGAGTACTTTAATTACTATTTATTTTTTCTTAAAAAATAGTTATTTGATTAAAGTAATATTAATTCATTTATATACGAAGAGTATTTTGGAGGATATCATATTTTTTTATTCTCCTATTTGCCATATAATTAAGCAAATAGATATTTGAAAAATAAAATTAGTAGAGCTTTTTAGCGATGCTCTTAAATTTACTTGATTTATGTATTAAAAAAAAAAGAAGGAAAAAGAAGAAATATATTTGGAAAGGCAATTTTGGAATAATTGTGGTGCTATTAGATATAAATAACTTTTAAAATAGTTAAATGGAATATCTTTAAGAACATGGTGTTATAAGAACTTTTGAGGGATGTCAAAAGCTTAACTCTTAACTTAGGTCTATTTTAATGGGCTATAGCTTAATTGGGAATACCCTTAATGAATATTAATGTCATTTGACAATTAATTATGTCGAAGATTAGTGTTAAGAATTTTTTTTTTTTAAAAGTAACAAAACAACGTTGTTATAGTATAGCCTATAGTTCTATTAAAAATAATTTCGAAAATGGATCAAGACTTCTCATTATCTAACCTACTCGTAAGTAAATTTCACACTAGTAATTGGTGGTTAATAAATTAAAAAATATAAATTTATTTAAATCTTAATCATACACTAGCACTAACGAATAGGTGGTACAAAATTTTTAAAAGCCCAGGATAATAAGAAGATACTAATCCTTTGAAAATATGCACTAAGTGGTGGTGAGACTTTTTTTCACATCCGCACTTAATGAGATGAAATATTCACCCACACCTATAATTATAAGAGTAATTGCTTTAGAATTCTCATGGAAACTTGAATTAGTGTCCTCAAATTGTTTCGACAAAGTGAGTAAAAACTACATGAATAAGGTAATAATAACAATAACCAATAACATGTTCATTTGTTAAAATTTTAATACATTTTCATGATTTTTAAAAAAATATGTATGTTTTTGTTTTATGTTTTCAAAAGTTCATAATTTAAAATAGAAATTTAAGAAATAAAAGTGCATGAAAATGGGTACAAATCGCACGAAACTTGCATAAAATTGGATTATTTTGGTATTAATTTTAATAAAAATGATTAATAAATTGGTAATTTTCATGTAAATAAAAGAGTGTGCAAAGCATGTACAAACTAAGTTCAATTGAAAAATGGTAATATTTTCATAGAAAATTTAGACTTAGTGATGAGGATTTCCTTGTCAATTAAAAGGGCCAATAAGTCTTTGTAAAACAGTTTTTTTTCTTAAAATAATACTAACTACAGAAGATTCTACGATAATTAAGATGAAAACTATATATCTTGATTAAAATTGGTAAAATTTGACATAGCACATTAAATTATCATGAAGAAATGGATTTAAGTGGTCAAATTTAACAATGATTATTTTTTAAAATAAAAATAGGTAGGCAAGACCCCCACCTGTAATATAAATTAGAAAATGATGCAAATACATATAGAGGTATACATGAACCAAAACCCTTTAAAACAAAGAACATACAAAAAAGAGCATAAATGGTGGGATTAAGCATAGATGGTGAGAGAAAAATTTTAACGCCTAATGTAAGGAACTGCTTGTGCATCCAAATGAAGAATTCCAGATAAGCTAGCAGGAATATTGCTAAGATCCAAGAAACGCCAACGTACTCAATAAGTACAGACCCAATTCTAGAAAATCAATGGCAGAAGTGACCTCCTAAAACACATACCAAGATAGTAGAAGACAAAGGCAAAGTACGAACTTGGCTAAAAGAATAAGCATAATCCCAATGAAAAGGGCCACTACAAAGTATCTAAAAAACCATAATAGTTGAGTCATACTTTACCTCAAGCACAGAATAACAATGTTGATCGATAAGCTCCAACCTATCACAAACAACCATAAGCTTAGCATAATTAAAGTACAGGTAAGTGCCAAGAAAAGAACTAAAACCACACGCTGGTAATCATGAAGGATACCCATTAAAGCAGACGTCCTATGATTTCCCTAGATCAACCATCTACAGTTAGCTTCATAACCTCAAGAGGTAGCTGCATTTAAGAAACTTGTCTCATTGGCTTTTAGGGTGGAACTAGAACTCGCAATTCATCTACAAACCAAGAATCTAAAACTTCCTGTAATTGAGATGGATTAAAACCAAAGGCAGATTTAGCAAGCTTGAGATCTAAAATCACCCGATAAATAACCACATCACTAGAAAAAGGTTGCAAATCAAACCTAAATGGATTATACGCCTTACATACTTACCATAGAAAAAAGTAAGGACGAAGAACCCGAATATGATTCCGAGACAGGGCACACCACTGCCAATGAAGAAGCAAACCATAGGGGAAAAAAAGGTGACACGCCGCAACCCTAAAGTACGTAGGAAATAATCCCAAAGTTGACTAACTAACGGGCAATCAATAAATAAATACTGAGAGGTCTCAATAGCCAGACCATAGAAACACGGAGAAACCATGCAAAATCCCCTCAATCACAAGGCATCATGAGTAGCAAAAAATCCATGCAACAATTGTCAGAGAAAAAAAGAAAAGCCAAGAAGGTATATGACATTGCTAAATAACAAAGAAAACTTCATTCCTTGTCCTAAATCAACACATAATCTCCTAAGCTCTCTGTAACTAAAAAGCACAATCACGGGAATCCTATCTTATCAATTCTGGATCCTCACTGGATATAGGAAGAAATAAGATCTGCTCAATAACTGACAACGGCAACATATCCTGGAGCTTGCTTATATCCCAGATAGTACCTTGCTAATAAAAGGAAACTGACACCATAAAAGCTACCCCCTGGTTATAGAAAAATAAAAGGCAAGTGATAACAATTCTATAAAAAATTGCATGCTCCATTGCTAACCAACCAATGCACAAGCGGCTTAGAAATACAACATATCAAGCAAAGTTGTCGCTAAATAAGAGAGGCAGGGTATCGAGAGTGAACCAAAACAACCCTGCAGTACTTAGACTTCATATAAGAGTATAAATTGATATGGATTCAAGGCCTAAACCACAACAAAGATGATTTTCTGGCGTTGCTCGGACGCGAGCCAAAGAACAATGATTATTTAATATTATAATGATGTAGTTTTAAGCCTGTCTTTCTGTAACTGTAAGTGCGTTAAACTTATAAATTTATAATACACCACTTTTCAATCTTAATCATTTATGATCTATTTAGAACTGAGGTTGAAACACTATAAATAGTTTATTTAATAAATTATCACAAAATTGGCGTTTGGTAAATTTTTTAAAAACTCTTTATTTCATAAATTTCTCAATTTTAGTAGTAGCTTTTAAAAGACATTTTAATGAAAAACATTTTAAAAGTTTTTTATTTCATAAGTTTCTTATTATAACTTTAATATTTCAATAAAAAATATTTTTCTTATTTTTTTGTAAACCCAAATATAGCAAATATGCATTAACTGGTGGTAAGACCTTTTTCTTTTTTTTTTTTGACATCCTCAAATGAGGAAATATATATATCTACTCACACTAAAATATGGGAAAATATATCTACCCCTTCCATAATGATATGAGTATTTATTTTTAGAGTTCCCATGAGAACTTGAATTAATATCCTGAAATTGTTTTGACATATTGAGTAAAAACTACATGAATAAGGTAAAAAAAAATAACAATAATAACAATCAACAATGTTTTGGCCAAAATTTAATTCAGCCCAAAACACTATGAGATCTTGTCTGCAAAGGTTATTTTCTAATGAAGAGGGAGGCTGAGATACTGTTAAGTTTAATCTATGTACTATGAATAATTAGTGTCAGAGTAAGTGGACATAATAATAATATACTGATGAGTATTTAGATCGTTTTCATAAGGATTGAAGCTATCTGATTTGTTACAGCAATCTTAACAGTGCAGAAAAATAAATGGATGATTAATGGTTTAAAGAATTTAAAGACCTAATAAACTAATTATGCAATAAACTAATCGAAGTACAAAAAAATCCTCAATTAAACACAAATACATAATCATCAACAAAAGCATCGTTGAATGATTAAACTCACTTAATGATTTTGACTATTTATCCAACTAGCATTTTGTTGCTACAACATTAGCTATAGCACTACGTATAATCCTAATGTATCTTCAGTTGTCACTTGTTAGATAACTTATATTTATATGTAACTTAACAATGACTAGTTGTTACACCAACATAAGATATTGCATTACACGCTCTTTGATTCCAATTGACCTTAAAAAGTGAATCCCTATGTCTAATTCTTTACTAATTCTAGATCAAACATGGCCCTATTCAAGTCAAGAGATCTTAACTCAGGAAACCCATTCTAAAACCATGTATTATCTTGATTAATTCCATTGAGTAGTCCTTTTTGGGGATCTCCTTTAGCTAGTATCCACTAAATGGGTGGTCAGCTAAAATAGGGAATCAAAATAAAATTTAATCAAGATAAAATGCTTCAGCAAGCATGCAGCAACACACAAATATTAGTTAAACATTATTAAGTGGATACAATGAAATTTAGTTCATGATTTGTAATAAATCCATAATAAAAATAAGTTCAACCATCAAATACATTATCATAAATAAATAAAAACATGAAAATAAAATAGAGAAGTAAGCTCTGCTCAGCCTTTGTGTTTTTTTCATATTTTTTTTCATTTTTTTTTATTGTGTAGCCCTCAAATTTCTTCTTAATTTATGTTTCTTCTTTGTTATTTTTGCCTTAATGGTGACTAGGGATGGCAAAAGCCAGCCTGGCCCGATTTTTTCAGGCTTTAGCCCGAACTTAGAAGATAAAACTCGGGCTCAGGCTTTAATTTTTAGGCCCGATTAAATTTGAGTTCGGGCTCGAGCCTTATGTGACCCGGCCCGACCCGGACCAATTATTTACTAAATTTAAAAAAAAAAATTACACTGACACGCACACATGACACATCACAGATTGAATGAGTGTTTTTATTTGTATAAGATATGAGTGTTGAATTTTTTTTTTTATGTTGAGTTGTGGAATTGTGTATTTTTATTTATACAAGACATAAGTTTTTTTTTTTTAATGTTGGTTGTAGAATTGTGTAGTTTTATTTGTATACGATGAATTTTATTTTTTTTCAAATGACACAAGTGCAAATTAAATTTTGAATATAAGTTGTGGGTATGCTGTGCTTGGAAATAAATCAAACAATTAAAGTAATTAAACAAATATCTGAGACACTGGGTGAACAAATCAAATAATTTAAATAAAATAAACCTGAGGTACTGTACTGACCCGGCCCGACTCGACCTTGGCCCGAATCAGGCCCGACTGAGCCTAGCCCGAAATAAAAATTATCGGGCTTTTCATCGGGCCGGGCTTTTTATTTAAGTGGTCGGGTCGGGCTCGGGCCTGACATTGCTATCCTGAATGGCGACTCTTCCCCTTTCTTTCCATGTGTGCTCCTTTTTATAATGCGGAATTAGAGTTACCAGAGATGTATGGTAGCAACCTTCTATTTTTTTGAAAACTCCAGATTGCAATCTTCCATTCAAACTTACAGAATCCCAATTATCTCATTGCCACATGATTGATATAGCAAAGATGCTATAACAAGCATGCTACAGCCGCTACACTGTTTTGAAGTTGTCTTTAATTTTTCATCATTCACATTCTTTTGTCATCTCTTAAAGCTTGATTCAACATATTTCATCCAAAAATTTTAAGAATATTAGTCATTTAAAATCATAAAAAATCAGAGTATCAAATGATTTAAAATAAGATTAATTTATTAAAAATAAACTAGAATAACTACTTACACAAAATATAATGAAAATTAAATAAAAAGCATTATTTGGTCTCTAAGTCATGTTGATTCAAGTGTAAGAATGTCATGATAAAATGCATCATGTCTCTATGTCGCGAAGATCTTCATCTCCGCGTATGAGACTTTCTCTTTTTCGAGTATTGGTTTTTCTGGGCCAAGTGTATCATGTCTTTACCACGAATTATTTTCCTTGGTTAACACTAATTGTAGTTTTTCTGATAGCCGCGGGTTCTTTAATTTTTTTTTTCTCCCTCATAGAGGAAATAAGGTGACTAGAGGATATACAATATATATATGTGTCTTAGAACTCCTTCTAATGTCCTATGCATTCTGTTATAATTTCCAACTGGACGATCCGTTAATCCAGCTGGCAGAGGAGTATAAATGGATCACTTTTTTTGAGTGAAAAGAATTGCAATAGCTAAATGATGGTATGCAATATCGGTCAGCCATAGACCCCTAGTTACTGGATCTAATCCACCACGAAAAGTAAGAAATTCCGCATATTTTGACCAATTCAAGGTAAAAAAAGGGGGTTGCTTCTTCAGCAAAACAAGGATAAAGTTGAGCCAAAAGATCCTGATTCAAGATAAATTCATGAGGAAGTGGGATCTCTTTAGGATCTACTCCAGCATTTAGAAATTGGTTAATCGGTAAATATACATGATAGCCGAGCCATTCCCTTTTATGAGACGAAAAGAAAAGCCCGGCAAACCCAATAAAGAAAAAAACGATTCATCGAGCACAAGGAGAAAGAGGGATTCGAACTCTTGATAGTTCTTTATTTTAAACTATACCGGTTTTCAAAATTGGAGTTATCAACCACTAGGCCACCTCTCCGAAAGACAACTTCTATTTTACTTTTACTAAATAGAACATGGCTATATGAGTTAGTTGATCCCATTACTATGTATAGAAAGATATTAGGCGTAACTCTATAGGTTATAGGTCAATCTATCTGTATATACATAGAAAATAGATAGATGTATGATCCATCACTCCATTTTTGAAGTAAAAAGAAAAAAGGTACTCTCGAATCCATGTCCGAACCAAAGTGGTAAAGAGTTAGAAATACGTCATATAGAATCAATGAATTCATGGTAAAATTCCCTTATGATGCATTCTATTCAAATTTTTTTGCTGATAGAGGGATCAAATAGTATAGTTCTTTTTTGTTGGTAGCTTGGAGGATTAGAAACATGACTATTACTTTCCAATTGGCTGTTTTTGCATTAATTGCTACTTCATCAATCTTACTGATTAGTGTCCCCCTTCGGATGGTTGGTCGAGTAACAAAAATGTCGTATTCTCTAGTACATCATTGTGGATTGGATTAGTCTTTCTAGTAGGTGGGAGGACTACTTTGGTTTTAAACGATCTAGACTATCGAAAAATTGAGTATTCATATTCATTAGTGCGCTCGCTTTCTCTTCCCTTGACTGAACTACTTAGCGCCCTTCGAAGCTACATCTGCAACCTATCCTTAGAAACTTCTTGCTTTCGGAAAGAGGAAAATAAAAAATAAGTATATCAATGGTTATTTTTTATAATTCATTTAAATCTTTTATTGATGAGTTAGGTAATTTATAATCTCGCTCTTCTTAAATTAATGATATTGAATATTTATTTAATAAAAGCATGATTTTACTTTCTCTATTAATTATGTTTATAACCTAATATAGACTCATTCATCTTGTTTATAGTATGGTAAGAACACATTTGAATGCATATGCATCACATGGAGAAGATCCCCAAAGGGATCTTATAAATACCATTGAGTTGATTAAGATCTCCTAGGTTGTAAGAATTCTAACCCACTTTTTTAGATTTTTCAAATATGAATTTATTTATAATTAGACACGTTGGGACTTCTTAATGTCACAGCCTCTAAATCTCATCTAGACAACAAATACCAACCCTACATGCCTATTAAAAAACTTGAGTTCTATTATGTTTTATGATTACATGAATTTTATTTTTACCTATATCTAATTGTTCTTTATTATCTTCACAATATATTTGGTGGAATATATTTTTATGAATAACTAATTAAGTGAAGATCTCACACAACTATCTAAGAGGCTCTCTAAACCATTATATCTCAAGTTAAGGGAAGATCTCACCTAGCTATCTATGAAGATCCCCAGACCTATTCTATCTCAAGAGAAGATCTTATACAACTATTTGAGAGGGTCCCTAAACCTATTTTACTTCATGTCAAGGGAATATCTCACATAATTATTTGATAGAGTTTCCAACCTAAGAAGACCCAAAGAAGCTACAAAAAGGATCTCCAAAATTCTTATGCTCTTATTCAAGAACTCGTATATGCACCCCTAACTAAAGGAGCATTCAAAAAGTACTCTATCTCTATGATGATCTTTGTTGATGCCTTGCACCAGTTAAGGACCCCATTTGTGGGATTTATAGGCGAGACGGTGATGTAAGAAGGGAAAGTGCCTACAGTTCTATTATCGATTGCCCATATAAGTCATCATCATAATGTGCCATCTCTAGACATTACTTGGCTATAAAAGACCCTACCACCATAAGCATCGTCAATATTGAATGATGCCAAATGAATAGACATTGAGCCTGTAAGTCTACCTTATGAAACTATCTCTTGCTTTACCAATATTATCTCTTTCGTAGATCAGGATTATAAAACCATCCCCTTACATACGAGGACCGTTCCAACCTCAAACTATTCACCCTTCTATCACTAATTAAATGGTCTGTAGGACTTAGGCAATTGGATAAAAGTCATCGCTGATTCCATAGCTGAATTCACGATGACTTGATGAGGGATGGAATGAGGATAAGGGCGATCCATGTCAAAATAAACTCCAAGAAATGCCTTCATGTACAATACGCATAAAAGAATTGGATTTCAAGGAAAACTTCCACAACTGCACTATCGGCTCCCTATATATGACTATATCTTAATGTGACATTTCAATGCATTATTTGGTTATGAAGGTCTTCATCCCAAGATGATCATGACCATCAAAGGTTATCCAAAATAGCCTGAGGATATTACTCCAATACAACCAAATGGATATTCCACATTGCATCTGCAGCACAAATAAATGCCTACTATCACCAGCACCGACTTATCCTTAAAAATACAAGAATTCTGACCAAAAGAAGACTCTATTAGAGTAAAGTCAAGTGAGGGAACTTATCTCTTATAAGTCCACGTACAGAAAGCCTTTTTGTGTATGTCGACATCATCCCTATAACTATAGAGAACTGTCCCACACATGCTGACATTATCCCTCCATCTACAGAGAGCGTTCCTGTACATGTTAACATCATTTTTCCATCTATAACGAGCCTTCCTAAGGTCTCTTTAAAATAATGCTAGTCGTATATAGGGACCATTGAGATCCTTTGAAGCATCAAGTGTGAAGAACATACTTAAAATATATGGATTTTAAGAATAAAAGGTAAAGTTAGAAAGGGATAACTAAAAATATTGAGATGATTTTCTCTGTGTGTTGAGGAGTTAAAGAGTTTGAGGTGAACTTCTAAATAATGGGACCATCTCAACATCTAGAAGAAATGGCTACCTTTTTGTTATTTTGGAATTTTAGAGAGTCCAATGTGTTTTTTTCTTATGTTGGAATAATTTCTCTTTGAGAAAGTTCTTTTTGCTCGGAGGTGATCCCTTTACTGGAGATTTCTTCTCACTCTGGGACAATCTTTTGGTAGGGGAATTTCTCTAGGATCTCTTTTGTGGGAGGGACAATTTCTCTTAGATCTCTTCTTACTCTAGAGCTTCTCCATGGTAAGCCTTATGATGATCTTTTAGTATAATTTTATGGAATGATGATCTTTCTAAAGAGCTTCTTCGTATGAGGTTTTCTAGCTCAATGATGATCTTCCTATGGTTGTTCTTCCTTTAGGATGATTTTGTGGAAGGATGATCTCTCTAGGACTTCATCTTACTCTAGAGCTTCCCTATAGGAGGTCTTCTCACTCACCTTTATAATTGTTCTTGCATTAAGACAATCTTGTAGAGGGACAATTGAGGATTTTTTTTTTATTCTAGAGCTTCCCAATGAGAGGTCTTCTTGCCTTAAGACGATTCTTATAGGGTTTGTCCTTATTTTGGTACAATCTCTAGAGGGACGGTCCCTCTAGGATTTCTTCTTACTTTAGAGCTTCCCTGTGGGAGATCTTCTTACTCCTGGACAATCACTCTCGGAGTTCTTCTTATTCTGGGATGATCCTTTTAGGAGTTTTTCTTACTTTAGGAAAATCCCTATATGAGATATTACGGAGAAAGTTCAGATTTTTATAGAGAAAAATTAAATCTTTGTGAAGAAAAATGGGTTTTATTTAGAGAAAAATAGTTTCTTTATAAAGAAAATATGAATTAATTCAACGGTGTCTTTATGGTGGTCGTCATGTCCTTACTATCCATGTTTTGTCATTAAATGAGGTACCTTTATGGGTCAATGAGGTGCTTTGTGGTTGAAAGTGAAAGCTTTTTGAAGGAGATGTAAGTTTTTTAAGCGAAAAGTGTGAATTTTGTGGAGAAAATAGTTGTTTAAGGAGAGAAAATGGTTGGGTATGATTATGAGTAGGTGGATTTTTTGAAGATAAGAAACTCTCTTTATCAATAGAGGTTGGAATAATGGCTTCTTGTTCAATCCCAGTAAATAGAGTCAAAATGTTTTGGCCTGAATTGGATTCAGCCCAAAACACTATGACAACTTCTTTGCAGAGAGTGGTTTTCTACTGCAGAGGAAGTTTGAGATTACTAGAAATAGCTTACTAGGGAGGTCGAGACGGGAATAGACATGAAATCACAAGAAATGGCTGTTAGAGGGGACACTGCCTGTCAAGTCAGTGGGTGATAGAAGAAAGTGATGGGTTTCAAAGGAAACCATAGAACAATAAGAAGTTGAGTGAGTTTGTGAATAAGTAACCTTACCTCCTTATGAGACTAACATGATATTTTAATGTGGAGTGCCCCTAAGGGCATCTTTATGTCATTGGCGAGTCGCTATTAGTGATTTATCTCCTCATATATGGTTTTTAGGTAATTTGACTGCATGTAGAGGTCTTAAGCTTGTTTGGGCTGGACAGCTGTTAATTTGAGGACAGTCTGTGCTGGCATACGTCTTTGACTCTAATTGGCCCATTTTGAATGAGCCAATTAGGCTGCGGAGCACCTGATGTTAATGGAAGTGGTGCAAGTGATTTTGTCTGTGATCCTTTTTCTTTAGCTCTGATTTTAGCGAGTAGTAAAGAGGCATTTTGGAGACATTTCAGGTGGGGACCGTATTGTAATGGGGTGGCCATGTGGCTTTAGCATGACTGTCATTGTTTCGTAGTCCCTTGTAGACATGTGGCGACTTGGATATTTTATGAAAGGCATTACTTTGTTATTCTTAGATAATTTAGATGACTGAGGCTAACTCTTCGAAATCTTCTCATTTTATCATTCCCTTTCAACTTCCCATTCACTCTTTATCATAATTCCAAGTCATGTTCCCTACATGTCATGCCCTTAATAAAGGGGCCTATAGTTTACTACCAACAAACAACATTTTCATTTGTTATATTTTAATGCATTTTCATGATAACTAAAAGAAATATATTTGTTTTTTGTTTTACATTTTTTTTTCAAAAGTTCATAATTTAAGACTGAAATTCATGAAATAAAGGTGCACAAAAATGGTTACAAATGCATGCAACTTGCACAAAATTGGACTATTTGGGTATTAATTTAATAACGGGTTAATAAATGGGTAATTTTCTTGTAAATTGAGATAAATAAGTATAAAATATGAGAGTGACTTGAGCAAACGAAGTTCATTTGAAAAATATTAGTATTTTCATCGAAGAATTAGGCTCAGTAATAAGGATTTCCTTATTAGTTACAAGGGTGAGTAAAACATTTTTTCTCATAAAATAATATTGACCACATAAGATTCCATAGCAATTTTAAACTATTTTAATAGACTAAAGGTGGTAAAATTTGACAGAGCACGTTAACTAAACACAAATAATTGAATTTATATGATCAAATTTAACAATGATTATTTAATATTTTGGTATATGTAGTTTTAAACCCATCTCTCTCTAATATGCAAGTATGTCAAACTTATAATACACTACATTTCAATCTTTATTATTTTTAGACCCTATTTAGAATTAAGATTGAACTATTAACAACTATTTAATAAGTTTCAATAAAAATAATATTTGGTAAGTCTTTTAAAAACTGCTTATTTTATAAATTTTCTTATTTTAACAATAGCTTTAAAATAAGAAAAAATTATCTTTTATAAATAACTTATCACATAAGTCATCACATTTTTTTAAGTTTTTATTATAACTTTAAAAATTTAACAAGAAGATAATTCTTTTTTTATAAACACTAATATATAAATAAAGGATAATTTAACTTATATCTATTTTACTATTATATAATAAACTAATAATTTTATAATTAAAATTTTTAAATATATATATTTTATTTTTCAAACTTACAGTGACCGCAACAATACATTTTATTAAGTACAATATTAATTTTTTAATTAATAACTTATTTCATCTTTATAATAAAAATAACTTATTTCCTTACCTATCATAATTCTAAACTTAATCGAACTACTTAAGAGCAAAATCAAATTTTAAATTTTGGAAAGTCGACGCTATTATAGAGTTGGATTATCCGTGGGGTCTTACCTTTTCCTTTATATTTTTTAATATTATATGCCTTGCAATTTTCAAATGTCGAATAGAAATATATAATAAGAATCTCATATAAGCCCAAACAAATACACTATACAGAGAATCGGGTCTTCTATTTTAAAGTTAATAAAAGAAGGTGCTACATAACCTAATGAAATAATTGTTGGCAAAATAGTATTATTATCATGTTTTTCAAATGACAGTGATTTCTGAATTTCGTGAAAGTGTCTAGAAACAATGGAAAAAAATAACGAAAAGTCTATGAATAACATGTTGAACAATTATTCTTTTTTCTGATATAGTTTATCAATTATTCTTATTATTACTAGGGTCCTATTATCGCAAAAACTCAAGTGACGTCAGGAAAAAAAATTGCATGTGAAAATTTAAGGCAAATATCGTTTTCATTTTCAAAATTTAAAAAGACTGAGCTCAGAAAAGACGTTTGCTCAAGTGGGCATATTTAAGTAAATACCATACCAACAAACAATTCAATCATACAACAACAGACGAAAACCAAATTTACTCCAAAATTTCTTTCTCAATTTCTCTGAAATATTAGAAATAAAAAAGCAAAAGAAAAAAAATGCCTTCAAATAATTTACTTCTTGAAGAACTGATTAGAATGGCTTCAATTCTTGAGCCTTCAAAACCAGTATGCATTTATTGTCGCTAATTTTTCTTCATTTTTCTGGTTTTTAGGTTTTTTTTTTTTTTAAATTAGTAGTGCTTTTACTTGATCTATCTGTTTATTGACTGCAATTGCGATGTTTGGCTGCCGAGAAAATGGAGGAAAATGTAAGAGAAAAAAAAAAGACTAGAATTTTCACTTGTAATGTTAAATGAAACTGTTTGCTTTTAGGATTTTGGTTCTGGAAGTAAGTAGCAAACAGTTATATGTCTTGTCATACTTCGGTTACTGTGTTTGTTTGCCGAGAAAATGTAAGAAAATGGAACAGGGTAATTCAAGTGTATTTTTATGCTTTGTTAGGTTATAGGTTCCAAAAGTGAAAAAGCAACTGTTATAAAGATTTTAGCCTATGCTACTTAGATACTTCTGTGTTTTATGTCTTGTTGATTGTTTGGTTGCTGAGAATGAGAATGTGTAGGAAAGCAAAAGAAAATGGAAAGGCGAAAAAAATTGAATTTTCTCTTGTGATTTTAAGTTCATTTGAATTCTGTTAGCTTACAGGTTCTGCAAGTTAAGAAACAGTTATATAGATTCTAGTTTATGCTACTCTCATACATCTGTATTATATTTCTCATTGACTGTTTGGTTGCTGAGAAAATGTTATGATGGAAAAGTAACTGTAGTTTTTAGTTGGAACACTTATTGATTTTGTAATTGAGATGTATTAAGGTTTTCTCTGTTTTTGTTTTGACATTGTGCAGGTAAATGTGGTTAAGATCAAGACTGAAGTTAGGTGGTTATTATATCTGAGTTTTCATTCTTGTTTACATGTATTTTGCAGACTTTCTTTCCTGCGATGACGAAAATTGTTGGAACACTTGGTCCAAGATCTCGAAGTGTCGAGATAATATCTGGTTGCCTTAATGCGGGAATGTCAGGTATTACTCTTCTATTATGCTTGATTTCATACTCCTTTTATTTCCCCTAGAAGAATTGGTTTTTATTGTTCTAGAATCTGTCTAGGGTGCCTTTGGAAGTCCTTTAAAGAAAGCACTTTTGAGTAAATGTTCTTTATGTAGAAGATTTCTGATAAAAATTGTCAATAGATTTTCTAATAAGTTTTTTGACTCCCAACATGTTTATGAGAAAGGTGTCCATTGATTTTTGTCTCAAAAAGTGGTTGTGTTCGCTTTAACCAAACACTACAAAATAGAATGAATAGCACATTTCTTTTGTTGAGAGTGCTTTTGGCAATAACTTTCAAGTGGACCATTAGTTTGCTGACCTGCTCTAACTTTTGTTCGTTTCCATGAAAGTGGATGATAAGCATTATGTAAGTCTCATGTATTTTGGAAAATCAGGTTGATTAAATAAGATGTCATGTATTCAATAGCTAAGTTATATTTGCTAAGTTGAGTTGACATTTGAGTTATTTGTTGATGTGGGACCTATCAGTTTAAGGTACTTTTCGCATGCTTTTTATTCTTTTGTATTCATGCATTTTGTTAAAGACTAACAAATCATAAGGTTAATAATATTTGTTTCTTTACTAAGTTCACTAAACTAGATAGTTGAAGCTGAATTTATATTAAGGGACGGATTGGTGTTTCATTCTTCTTTTCCTCCCTTCTTTCTATCAGTGGCAAGATTTGATTTTTCATGGGGTGATACTGCATATCACCAAGAGACTCTGGAGAATCTGAAGATAGCTATCAAGAGTACCAAGAAGCTTTGTGCAGTAAGCTTTTCATGTGGAAGCCAATTGCTTTGGCTTAAGCAAATTAATGTGTAGATTGTGTATTTTTAGCATGTTTGGAGTTCTCTTTGTATGCATCAGTTATTCAGTTCTTGTTTCTTGCCAATTTCTCACGTATTTTCTTTTATATTCATTTTCCAGGTTATGTTAGACACAATTGGTCCGGAGTTGCTAGTTGTTACTAAGACTGAGCACCCCATTTCGCTGCAGGCAGATGCGTCCGTTGTCCTTACACCCGATCAAGACAAAGAAGCAACTTCAAATTTACTACCAATAAATTTTAGTGGACTGTCAAAGGTCTTTACATTTTTACTTTTTCAGCTTTGTGCCAGTTGGGCCAGTTTTTTTATCATAGTTCTATACTTACTCTATTTTGGAGCCATTAAGTGCTAGCCATCAAGTATTGCTAGAGATGAACTGAGTATTGGTATGAATCCTGCCTTATGTGTCTTCTTAAAAGAGTCTGGAGTAACTGTTTGACCTACCAGGCACAATCTCTGGGGTCCAAGGTTTCTTCTAGAAGAGCATATAGCCCTTAGATTTGATCTTTATTTAGTCTGTTAGTAGTTGGAGTTTATCCATTTTTTCATCTCATATTATTGTTTTGTAATGAAATGGTTTATGTTTTGATCTGTGTATTTATTTGTTTTGTTTTGCGAACCTTGAATAGGAATGGATTTAGCATGCTGTCTGTCTCATTATTGTTCTGAATCTTCATCCTTTTATACTTGGTGTATGGTTATCCATTTGAGAATTCATCAAAAAATCTCCAATAGGCTAAACCTAGTTTCACATAAACTGACGTTTTATATGGAATTATCCATTCAAAAATATAGCATCAACATAAATTTAGGAAGAAAATGGAATCATAAGCTTTAATTTTGAGAAGTTTTAAACAGGAAAAGAAAAAGGTTTTGCTGTCACTTTAATTTCTGTTGCTATTTATAGTGAGTTATTTGGTATGCTAAGATCTGTTTAATTTAGGGTGGGATGGTTGTGGAGTGCATGGTATCTTAAAAGAGAAGAAGGAATTTGGTATAACTCAGATGTTTCACTCATTGTCTATCTCCATAAGTACATCGACAAACAATTAAAGGGCTACATCACTAAGTATTCTCTGTAAGAGTTGGCATGGATTTCTTTACCTCTCTCATTGGTCAGGGATACATCCCCTATATGTTGTTTGTTTCCCCGTTCTGGTTATCATCCATTCTCTTTTCATGCCCTTTAATCTGTCAGAATCAGTTGCTTTTGCGCTAATAATTTAACATGAAAAATGGCATAGGTACTTTAGGTATTTATATCCATTTTATCACATGATTCTCTTGCAGTTAGTTCTGCTGCAGCCATAACAAAATTGCTTAATTTGTGTTTTTTGCAGGCGGTGAAGAAGGGAGACACCATATTTATTGGTCAATACCTTTTACAGGAAATGAAACTACTTCGGTAATGTTGGAGGTAAGGCACTGTGAGTTAGAAAAGTTCATTTATTAGATCAATGGTACTGCAGTTAGTATCAGCTAGGGTACAAATTTAGCTTCATTTAGGTATTTAATTTCACCTGTCTTCCAGGTCAGACATGTTTGTATTTGTTCTTCCTTAAGAGCAAGAAAATAGTTGTTTGGCTTGCAGTTGCTTCCCAAATTCTGTTTAAGCATATACAAGGAAGCAAAAACGAATTAAAATGTTACTGGTATTCTGTTCATTTTACTTTCATGGGCAGGTCACTGATGTGGATGGTGAAGATGTGGTTTGTCAGATAAAGAATTCTGCTATCTTGCCTCGGCAGTTGTATACCTTGCATGTCTCTCAAATTCGTATTGATCTGCCTACACTCACTGATAAAGATAAGGAGGTGAGTTATTATTTGGGTATTAGGTACTTGGTGTTCACAAAATGATGAACTTGAATACAAATTTATCTTAACCAATTTCATCCACCTGTTAATTCTGGGAACTCATGCTGTTCTTAGCATCTGACTGTTGCAATGGAGTACTTATTCTTGAATACAGAATTTTCCATATTATTACCCTGTAGTTTTCATGTTTTGACTGCCAGCACCTTTGAAGTGATTGAGTTGGCTCACCTCGTGCTGCCTTATATCATTGATTATGACTACGCTCCTTTTCTTTGTGGCATTAGTATGTCTTTTCAATTAAATAATTCTTTCTTATGCTTCACATAGTCAGTAATTGGCCATTGAAATATGCATATTATCTTGCAAGATCCATTTGGTGTCGAGATATATGAATAAGTTCAGCGGAATATTGCTTTCAAGGAGTTATTTATCTTTTCACTTGTTTCACTGTCAGGTTATCAGCACATGGGGTGTTCGAAACAACATAGATTTCCTTTCTTTATCGCATACTCGGGGTGTTGAAGATGTTCGCCATGTAAGAATTTCTTCATATATATCTAGCTCCATCACGTGATTAGCTTATAGTTGAGGATTTAGTGCACTGTGTTATTTTTCCTTTAGTTTGGTTGGTACATACTTATGATGGCTGTATGCAGGCGCGTGACTTTCTTTCTCAATTAGGTGACCTTGGTCAAACCCAAATATTTGCTAAGATAGAAAACACGGAGGTGAAATGAATAAACTGTCAGTTTTATTACACCCTCAAAAGTATATTTTTTCTTGTTTTTGATTTTGAGTGCACATTTTCTCCTCCTCATCTACACTTAATAGGGATTAACTCATTTTGATGAGATTCTACACGAAGCAGATGGTATCATCCTTGCTCGTGGAAATTTGGGGGTTGATCTTCCTCCAGAGAAGGTAAACTTTCATATTTAGACTCTGTATATGGTTCAATAACTTGGTATTACATGGAAATTATGGTAGTCATACTCTTCCCTATGTGCATATTCTTGTAAGCTAGTATACACAGAATGTAAAGGATGCACAAGTTAATTCTCTACTGTTTTCTAATAGATGAGACTTCTTTGAGAAATCAATAAAATTACATGTCCTAAGTAATTTTGCCCTAGAGATTCCATCCTAAGTGAATGCCACATCAGTTATGGTGGAATCTCTTGGGAAATTACTTGGTAAGGTTAGCATTACTATGGAAAAATGGTAGACAAAGCAGTTTGTGTTTATGCTTTATTGGTGATACTCATTAATATTTAAGTGCCTTACACTCACCTATTGTTTGTCAGATCCTGCAACATAATTGCATCAATGAATGAGCCTGTATTTATGCATATGCCATATTTTGACACTGAGGAAAAAGTCTCCCCTTCATTAGAGAACGGATTTTCTCCATGATGCCAAATGAAACTAATGGTGATAATCACAGTATGGCAAATGAGTGCAATTATGTTGTTCATTTCACTTTTAGGAGTTTTTGCACTTGGTATGAATGTGGTTGTTTATGCATTCACCTCTACAAGTTGGTGTATGGAATTCAATCAGATTCTTTTGATGATGATCTACTTGAAATTTTCCAGGTGTTCCTTTTTCAAAAGGCTGCTGTTTACAAGTGCAACATGGCTGGAAAGCCTGCAGTGGTTACTCGTGTTGTGGACAGTATGACTGACAACCTGAGACCTACTCGTGCTGAAGCAACTGATGTTGCCAATGCAGTATTAGATGGTAAATTTCAATTATATAACTTGGTAATATTTCATTTCATGTGTCTTTCTTTTGCGGCTTGAGTAGACATCCTTTATCATGTTATTGTTGATGACAGTATGTTACGTTTGATGTGAGAGAATCTATTGCTACTGTGGGTCTCACAGATATTGTATTTTCTCACCATTGATCATCCTTGCATATCTGACATTAGTATAATATGCACAAAACAGGAACCTTAACTTTGTCCCTTTTTTCTATTTTGGGTTTCAGGGAGTGATGCAATTCTTCTAGGTGCGGAGACCTTGCGGGGATTGTACCCTGTCGAGAGTATTTCTATTGTCGGAAAAATTTGTGCTGAGGTGAGTTTTATTTCAATCAATTACGGAATTATCATCCTACTTTTTCATTTCTTGATTGAGCAAATTTTGTATCTTCATTTCTATATGTTCAACCTTTGCCTCATCTAGTTCTCGTCCATGATAGTTGAGCAATCGGTTATTTTATTCTCTCTCACTTTTGCTATTGGGAGAAAGTTCAAACAGCAGTATTCCTGCAATTCATAGATAAGATTCCAATTGTCAACTTTGAAAATGACTTCCTATGGCAGTGTCATTGCTTTTGATGCATTTGGTGCGAAGCCTGTCCATTAGCTCTGTTATATCTTTGCTTATACTATTTACATGGTCTTTGAATAGTGCACATTCTTTTCATAATCGCATTAGAATGCAGATTTCTGATTATAAAACCTAATACATCCATTATCCGGTAAAGAGTTCGGTCATAGTTTTTAGGCTGCTGAAATTTTGTACCTCCTAAAGAAAGTCAATTTAGAACTCTGACTTCTGCAGTCAACCATTCGTATCTAACATTTATTATTGACTTTTGCATTTTCATCTTTGTCAAAAATAAATTTTTATTTTTTATTTTGTTTTCATAATAAAATCTGATCTTAGAACAACTATCTTTTTATATCAGAGTAGTATGTTTTAGCAGTCTTCTTTTTTGTTACACGCAAAATCTACAGAAACAAATAAGAGTTCTTGTCTGGTGTTTCTTTGTTCTCTTTCATTAATAGTCTCATTCACTACAGGTTATAAAATTTCATTTCTTCTTTTTCCCCCAAGAGTTGCAAATATGATTTCTGCAAATGTATATACAGTGGCCTCGTTTCAGTTGCAGCTGTTGGTTGGGGCTAGCATTCATGCTTGATATATGGCATATGTGTCTGATTGTTTTGTAAGTATTAGGAGTATTAAAAGCAGAAAATGGGAGCACTCTGTGCTTACCTGGAGATGTTACATCAAGTAGTCTTGCAAATTCTTTGGTCACTGACAGGCAACTTCTTTCTTTACTTTTATTCTCTCCATATTGTGTTGACGTTATCAGATTATTCTGTAAATTGCTGTCTACAGGCAGAGAAGGTGTTCAATCACAACCTGTTTTTCAAGAAAGCCATCAAATATGTTGGAGAACCAATGTCTCATTTGGAATCCATTGCTTCCTCTGCGGTACTCATTTTTATTTTTGTTTTTTCTTCATAACTCTTTTGTACTTAAGTTATTGCACCCTTATACATTTTAGCCTCATGGAAATGTTTATATGACTAAAGCATGTCTTGAAATCCAACTTCTTTGTTCTACTTTTATATCTAGGTACGTTCGGCCATCAAGGTGAAGGCCTCTGTGATTATATGCTTTACTTCAAGTGGAAGAGCTGCAAGGTTTGTTATATTTTCTTGGTTATCCTTGCATAAGTTTAGATTATAATTTCCAAGGTGCTGCATAATTTCATATTCTCACATATGTGCATGACATTTTAAACTTTTCTGTATCAATGCAGATTGATTGCAAAATATAGGCCAACCATGCCGGTGCTATCTGTTGTCATCCCACGGCTTAAGACAAATCAACTGCGCTGGACCTTTACTGGTGCTTTTGAGGTATCTATCGACTTTGATCATGCATGGCTTCTCCTGCAGCTATTCTATTGTTTTAGGATTTTGGTAGATTTGTGAAAAAGTAATTGTAGTATTTTACTGGATCATTACAAGAAAAGCGTAGGTTGCATATATTAGTAATGACAGTATATGCTGAAATGTCACTCACTCCCTCTTTATTATTTTTATTCTTAATTTCTCAAGAAATGAGTTGTTAGTGGTGTTTGGCATAAGATTATGGTTACTTTTGATGGCTTGTATGTCTATGTGATGCATGTTTAGAGTTGTGAGAAAATATTCATTACTTAATAATGAATAAAGAAGAAAGAAAGTCATTGTCTTTCAACTTTATTAAAATGAGGATAGATAGAATTACTCATATATTCTTTCAAATAATTTGCTGTAGTTTGTGCCCCATGTATTTCATTGTCACATGGAAGCTGAAACTCATTATGGCTATTTGATCCTGATGATTTTTATGGCAGGCAAGGCAGTCACTTATTATCAGAGGCCTTTTCCCCCTGCTTGCAGATCCCCGACATGCGGTAAGATTTGTTTTAACTGCAATTCTAGTCCTGCTATGCTTTGTTTGCCCTCTCAGGAGGGAGCGTAAGAAGCTTTGAAAATATAACCAAGCAAATTTTCTGAAAACTGGAAATCGTGATTTCATGATGTCTCTTGCAAGGCACCTTAAGAATCTTCATGTGGATTTGCAGGCTGAGTCTACCAACGTAACAAACGAATCAGTTTTGAAGGTTGCTCTTGATCATGGCAAGGCCCATGGTGTTATTAAGTCTCATGATCGTGTTGTCATCTGCCAGAAAGTTGGTGACTCTGCCGTTGTGAAGATTATGGAGCTTGAAGATTAGAACCGGTGGTGCCTTCCATTTCGATAATATTCTCCTACTGAGGTGATGAGCTTTCGAAGGTTTACCAATTACTAAGTCGCTAAAAGTTGAGCAAAAATAAAAAAGAACAAGAGAGTATGTACCACAACTTCGTTCAAGACATCAAAACCATGTTGTATCATTTGAGTGTATATTGTATGCAGGTATATCAATAATTATGCAGTTTTGTAAGATATCCTTGGAGGAAGAAAAAAGTAAAAAAATATAGTTGTCCAATCGACAGATATGTTACAATTTTAAATTCTATTGAGAATTTAGATGCATATATTTATGTCACCAGTTAGGAGAGTACTAATTGGTACATCTACTTACATTAATATGAGGGAGATATCTATGTCATATGTAAAAAGTGGATAAATATCCCTATATATCCAAATTTCTTGAATCGGGAGGTTTCAACTCGCGCCTAAGGCCTTATGATGAGCTAAATAAGAGAACTAATAAGGAGCGTGACATCACACATTTGTGGTTGCTTTGATATGTGAGTGTTTGTTCAATAAATTTTAGAATTTAAATCTAAAATAAATACAGTAAAACATTTATAAATTAATATTCAGTAAATTAATAATTTTTATAGTCTCGACTCAAACTAATAAAATAAATTAATAATTTTGATAAAATAATATTTTAAAAAAAAATCTTATATAATTTTATGGTTTCATTCAAATATTAAATTAATAATTTATTGAAATTAAAACTGTAATTGACTATGATATTTTAATTATATAAAATATGATTGTATTATTACAAAATTTTCTTAAAATTTAAATCTTGTTAGATTTTATCTCTTTTTTTTATTGTATCTTAACTTATTAAATTATAATAAAAAATTATAAAGTATTGTAAATGTTTTGAGTACTTTCTTGTGTGTAACTAACTCCATAATTATTGTGTCATTTTTTACTTTTTATTCAATAAAATATTTATTAATATTAGCATCAATTTCTTTCAATATTTCTTTTAATTAAATTATTAATTTATTAATTATTGAATATCTCTTTTAATTTACGGAGTCTGTATTGTATAGTGCCCAAATCTTTGTTTGTCCCGTACGCACGTGGCATACATATAGCAAATTGAGAAATCAAGGGCCTGTTGGGTACCCTTTTTAGAGGTTTGTTTTCATTTTGTTTTCAGAATTCAAATGTAATACATGTTCGGTGAACTGAATTCAAAAAATAAATTGTAAAACAAATAATTCAGATTACGCTTTATTGTTATAAAATAGAGAACGTGTTTCAGTGAATCCCAAACCAAATTACAAAATAAATCATACAACAAACTTGATTCAACCACAATTCACAACTCTTATCTTTAATCCAGATCGAAATTCACAGCCCTTTATCTCCGTGTATACTCTTCTTCTCAACCACAATTCATTGTCATATCTCTCTCTCTCTCCATTACAGTTCTTCAAGTAAAATCGGCTGCTGCTGCTGCGTCTCGCTTCGTCTCGACTAGTGGTGGTGGTGGTGCGTCTCAGCTCCGTCTCGACTGGTGGAGGTGCTGCTGCTGCGTCTCTGTTTTGCTTCGGCTAGTGGTGGATTGACTGCTGTTGCTGCGTTGAGGATCGCCGCTGCTGCTTTTGCTGGTGGTGGATCGACTGCGGCAGCTCAAGTGCAAGACGAATCCATGGCAAATGCAGACAAGATTGATGAGGTTAAAGCCAAAGAATTCAATGAGAAGATGAAAACCAAGTATGGCCGGTGGTTCAAAATTGATTTTGAAGGCTGAGCTGAACTAAGGCCCACTACTGGGTTGCGATATATTTTTACTTTATATGGTTTTTTTTTTTTTTCCAAATTACTTTTATATGTGCTTTTGTTTTGTTGTGTTTGGGCATTGCAGTAATGATCGTATGTAGTAGTATTTAATATGTTATATTAATTAAACTTATCTATTAGATAAAAAAATATATTAGATAAATAATTATTTTTTAATTATAAATATAACTTAAATATTTAATAAAAAGTTTTTAAATTAATATTTTATTTTTAATTATATTTATTGAACACAGATTATTATTTTTATTTTTAAAATACAGAATATAAAAAATAATACCAAACATATATTTAAATTTAAAATACACCAATTATAAAATATTATTTTTATTTTAAAAAAATATTAATTCAAAACTAATAACGATCAGACCCTAACATTTTATCGTTAAAAAGCAAACAACAAGCGCCCTAAGGCGTCTGACTTGTAATCAGGCGATTGTGAGTTCGAGTAACGGTGGGCGTGTATCAAAAACTTCAAATAATTATTATTTATTTAATTTTTAATATCTTCTAGGTAAGATGCTAGATGCATGCTAAGATGCAAAATTACAGCCTAAATCGCAAATTTTTATTAATCCAAAAGAATATTGAAAAACTCTCCCAAGTTTTGAATAACATACATATAACTAACTGAGTACGTCTATTGAACACGTTCCCATTTCCACTGCATTTCGAGTTTGAAAACAAAGGATTAGTTGGCACCCAAACATAGGTCTATTTGGTGTTTGTCTTGCACGCATCTAATGGTCAACAGGTCAAAGTGCCTCCGAGAAACGTAAATCTGCAGGGCCAGGTCCCAAAATTCCTTTCTGTTCACTTATCTTGCCTAGTCCATGAGGTGCTGGTACTGGTGCTGCTGCTGTTGGTGGTGGTGGTGGTGGTGGTTCTGCAAGACCATTTTGATCATCGTCTGTCCAGCCAGGCTCCTGCCACTCTCTCATGACAGATCAGAATTCAGAAGCAAACAAAGCAGAAGGCATAGGAAATGACAGTCGGTAACTTCAATTTCATAGAAGGAAAAAGCCTGTATCTGTCAGCACGCTAAAACAAATGATACAAATATACAATCACAGCAACAGGCAGGCACCAAATACCAGCAGTAACATTATTTTTCTTTAATAATAATAATAATAATAATAATAATAAACTAAATGAGGCAATATTTGATTTCTGTATCATTTAAATCTTAAGAAATTCAAAAAATAAGAGGACTTGGCAAAAGCTAAAGATACATGCCTTATTGTCCTGCAATAATGGGGTTGCAAGGGGTGGAGCAACATCTGGGTCAGGCTTTTGAAATATAAACGTGGTATAGAGACCTGTAATGGAAAAATCCTAAAAGAATGAGTACCTATGAATAGTGTCAAAGCCATCAGAGTTGAAGGTAGCTATGTGACATAAAAACTACACCTAACACATCATATGATCTGGGAAGAAGTCTCCCTCTTGGATCAATCAGATTTGGGCCAGCACTCATCAGCATGCCTGAAAATAGAGCTCTTTGTGCGACATTTCAGTTACAGAAAGGAAAAACAATGCACATATCTTCCACCAAAAATATATTGAAATGCAAGAGCACTAAGAACACATTTTTTTTTTATAAATAGCAGTTGGAATTAAAAATGTAAAAATGTGACTTCTGTGCTTGAGAATTATAGAATAGAAAAGCAAAATTCACTTACTTGTTATCATCATAAAATTCGTTCAAGTTCTGAATCTCCACATATTCAAGACCAGCCTCCCTGGCCAACCTGAGTTGCATAATACAGACATAATGATTTAGAAATAGAACAAATATGAGCACTTAAGATTCCGCCAATTTTTTTCTTAAGGAAAAAAGTGAAGTAGTACAACAGTAGAAGAATGCTTCAAATGATGTTTGTTATTTATTGTAAACAGAGGAGAAGAATCCCCTTTTTATTATTATCTGGCTTGTTATCCTTACAACCGTTACAATAGGGTTAACATATAGGACTATACATTCCTAATATAAATTCCTAATCCAGGGAAATAATCAAGTTAGTAATAACTATACAAATCAGACAGCTCATCCTAGAAATCAGGAAAGTCAACTATCTAATCTTTCCATGTTTTCTACACTTATATTAGGTTAAGTAGCCGCACTCCAAGATCCAAGATCCAAGATACAATTTCTACTCCAACCAAACTCTCAGTCGTCATTCACTCTGGAGGCAGCATAATTTGTGATACTTCATTGAAGGGTAGACAGTGTTTAAATACAGAATTTATACATTTCTATTGCAATTTTCACAATTCTTGCATGGGTAACATAGCACTAAAGCAGATGGTGACAAATATAATCAGTTTGGGAGATAATGGTTCAAAATTAACCTGATCAAGCTTGGGAAATGAACCAAACAATGAGTTTCTGCAGAGATGTCATTAGCAAATTTGAGTTGGTACCTCTTTCCAAATAGTGGAAACCTGGACTCAGTAAGAAACGAAAAAGTTTCACCAAAACAGTCAAATTAAACAGTTCATCTGCAAATGATATGTGTGAATCTCATACATACTTCTCTTCTTCAACTTCAAAGGTGATCATGTAGCTTTCTGATCTAATGCAATTTGGAACTAAGTTTGGCTTCATGCTGCTGCTTCTATTGTGGCATGCTTCAACATTCTTCTGGTATTTTGCCCTGCACGGCTGTCTGTTACGATCATCAACTACAGAGGCAAAATCTCATACAATATCTTCACAATTACTAGATATGGATAACGGAAACATTGAGCTTATCAATATCCAAATCTAGGCACATACAAGTGATATATAACAAATAATTAACTGAGAAACAAGAGGTCAATCAAGAGACAGAAAGGAATTCCAAAATCTTGATCAATAATTATCATACCATATGGTAGATGAGTCAGGAGTAATACCAAGAAAATAACCCCCTGGTTTAAGCAAAGATGACACATTTTGTAGAAGTATCCTTGCTCTTTCCTCAGTTTCAAAACACATCTGAAAGCATAAACATAAAATGAGTTTTAGATTTACCATTCTGTTCGCTATTGTCCTAATGGTCTAAGACATTTCGAAAAACACAATTGGGACCTGCAAATGTTGGAAGCAGCAAACCAAATCAGCCTGATTAGCCTTCTCTTGCAACTGAATTTCAAAATTTTCCTGTCAAACCAATACAGCATCATCAAACAGAGAGCAAGAAGAAACATTATGCAAAAATTCAATTTAAAGCAACAAATTCTCAAACTCAAACATAAATTAACATATTTTCACAGAAAATACAAAATATACAATATATAACAATAACAAAGAAAAATATTAAAGTTGCAAACTTATCTTATACAAATTGATGTGGCATGAAAGTAAAGGTAGAAGAGTGAAAAACACTACGTTCAAAGCAAAAAAAATAATAGTAACAACGTAAGGTTCTCACAATCATACAGTACTGACACATCAGTTTGTACAAAAAAAAAAGAGTTTTGTATAACAATAAATAAATTCTTAACGTTGGAATTCATTATATAAAAGAAGATTACAGCACACGGATCAGCTTCAAAGAACTCAGTAACGAAATTTTTCCTTTGATCCTCCCAAGTGTCTCTTGCTTCGGCAATTCCTGAAGTTGCTACATCTACAAAACAAAACCAATACAAAAGAATTTAAATACATCAGCATAAAATCCATAAAAGTTTTAAAAAATTAAATTTTCAAAGAAAAAAGGTGATACCAATGCCAATATAGTTAGCAATGAGAGCGGTTTCCCATTTGTCAACATCGACTCCAGCTCCACAATACAAGTCACAAACAGTGACATATGGGTGAGAGAAGATTTTGATAAGGGCTGTTTTTGCGAACTCGTAGAGTCGATGGTGAGTCAACTCGCTTCTTGGAATTGGGAATACACTCATTTTTTCTTTTTTTCTGAGCTCTCTCGCTCAATGACTCGGTCAACCAGTTCTTCTTTCAGGAAAGCAAAGATGAAGGATTTTGCACTAAGGCCATATTGGGCTCTTCAAACAACCAGCTCGGCCCAAACATACAAGCCCAAACCGTTTTGTTTCAAATATGATTTATTTTATTGTCACATAGAATTATATAAATAACAATTAGTTAAGGGTTATGCTACTCCAACTTAATACTAATTTTCTAATAAATTTTTAACCATTGATCTAGTTAAATCTCGTGGCAGATATTATTGAGAAATTAATGCTATTTAGCACTAGATTGGATGAAACTAATGGTTGTATACAAAGTTTAAACTAAAAACAAATTTAATTACAAAAAAAAATGGCAAAACAACTCTTTCTTCATCTCATTTATTCTTGAGGTCGAGGGTTTGAGTCTCCCTATATAAACGAGAGCACTAGCTTGCATAAAAAGTTTAAGATAAAAATAAAGTTAATTAAAAAAAATTAAAAAATGACTTTTTCCTCTCATTTATTCACGAGGTCAAGGGTTTGAGTTTACTTGACTCCTTGTGTAAATGAGAGTATTCGATTACATAAAAAGTTTAAGCTAAAAACTAAGTTAATCACAAAAAGATAAAAAAAAATAGCACTTTGCCTCATGCATTCATGAGTTCAATGGTTTGAGTCTTCCCATGTGAATAAGAGCATTGGATTGCATGAAATTGGTGGTTACATAAAAAGCTTAATCTAAAAACTAGGTTAGTTACAACCCAAAAAAATGCAAAACGACTCTTTCTTCACCTCATTCAGGAACATTCATTCTTGAGGTCGATGATTCAAGTATCCTTATGTAAATGAAAACATATTTTTTAAATTCTTTTATTTGGCGCACATTTTGGATTAGTTGTACATTTTTTCAGTTAGAACTTAGTTTTGATAAGTTGGGGCAAGTCTTTACATGCAATATTAAAGTGATGTTTAGGTCCTGACAACCAAAAGAATTTTAGATTAACAATGAAAGTTATATGGAAGTGAAAGTATGTTATTAAGTAAATAATATTGAAGTATAGTGGAGGTAGAAGAAGAAAGTAGTTGACCTATACGGTCATACAATATCTTGATTTTGATGATAATAAATCACGTATATTTTACAATCTCACTAACTCATACATGTGAGATCAAGTTTAAAACACTTAAGGACAAAGGTATAAATTTCATCAAGTCAAGGACAAATATTAATAGCACTAACTTAGATGATCCTTATTATTATATTTCTTATAATGTTAATATGATTAAATTTATGTATGATTAAGCATTTAAAAATTCAAGTTATTTCTCATGACATGATAAATAAATCATTATTTTCATAATATAAAGGTTTTATATTTAAAGGAAAAATGATTTTATTAAATTAGTTGTTTTCAAGTTTAAGGACTAAATTAAAAAAAAAAATTGAAAACTTTGAAATCATCAAATTTTTCTGAAATAATGGAAATTGATCTATTTGAGAAGTTTTATAAAGTTTTTAGACTATAGTATAATTTTTGAAAGTTTTAGGGCAAATTATAATTTTGAAAAGTTTTCACTATAACGACAAATTATTTTACTTAGCAAACGGCTAACTGATATCAAATAACGGTGATTTGATATCTTTTAAAGAGTAATTTATTTTGTAAATAACTCATTGTAGGTCTCTGGACTATAATGGCAATCCTATATCTAGATAATGGCAATCAGTCAATTTGAAAATCTCCATAATGGTCCCTTGCTTTAAATCAAAACAACAATTCGATAGAGGATAGCAATAATCTGATAGTGTCCAAACAGGCGATTAGGTTTTCTTCTCTAACTATAAGAAGCCAAATCAAACTCGTTTTAAAAAATAAAAGTTATCTAATCTCCATTAAGATTAAACTTATTTAGACAAATCATCTTGAACTCTCATTTGCTTATCTATATATATTGAGTTATTGTTGAGTTATCATTTGTATATGCACTTGAAAATAGAGTATTTGTTGTAATCTTTATATTCATTAATAAATTTGTGTGAGTGTAAGTGTGAGAAACACTTAGGGAAAAGTGTGTGTGAGTTAAACACCACTTGTGAAGGTTTCTTGACACATTGGAAGTCAATTGTAAGAACTTGAAACTTTTGAAAAGTTTGAATAGTGAAATCCTTAAACGTGGACATAAGCAGAGTTTACAGAACTACGTAAAAATTCTTGTATTTATTTTATTCATCCCTTATCTATTTAATTATTCATTGTTTAAATTTATATTTATTATTACTTAATACATTAGCTTGAATTGATTTGCTTTATTAATTACATAATTTTTTAAATATCCACTTTACCCCATTTAGATTGCACACTTAGAATTTCGAAAGCTAAAGAAGAAATTTAATTGATTTCGAAATCGTATTACAAATGGAAACTAGTATCTATATTTATAGCAGTGAGCCAATAATAAAATGCCAAACAAACTAGTACAGGTGGTGCAAGTAAAAGGCATATGATTTTGGAAAATGGCACACACGCAACAATAAGCACAGAATGGTGCAATTTAGAATTAATATAAAACCCACACAGACCCCACAACACTTTCAAACATACCGTTCAAATCTCACTACACTCGACTTCCTCACTCTCTCAAACACACCTCACAACAGTAGCTTTCTTTCTCTCTCGCTACTGTTTCGCAAGTCTCTCGTGGGTCTCTCACCGTGGTCACTTTCTTGGCTGCTATAATCAATTTGTGGAGGTAATTTGACTTACTCTCTCACTATGTATAATTACTGTTAGCAGCTTTAATTTCATTGTGTTGATTATGAATAATTATTTATATTGGGAATCAAGTTTACAAGAACTAAGACAAGGTTTTGTTTAAGGTGAAGGTAATGGCAATGTTAACACTGTGAATTTGTTTGTCAATATGGCTTGTTATGCGATAAGTCGTAAGTTTAATGGTGTCTTAGAGCTGAGACAATGGTTTTGTGGGCCTGGTTGTATCTGTGGTCAAGGTTTATAGTGGGCAAGTAAGCTAGCTTAGATTGATTTGTAATTGCATCTAGATTCATTTGTACTAGGCAAATCAGTTCGGCAAGATTGATTTGTAATTGCATTTTTGATAGTCTTAGGACATGAGTATGTGCTTCCCATTGGTGAAAACTTAAAGCAATATGTGTTGTGTTCTTGATTGAATATGTGTTGTTTATAATTAAAGCAAGTAAACCAATTTGCCATTGTTCCCATTATTGCTCTCTTTTACACATATATTTGTCACACTCAGCTTTCAGTCTGTAACTCCTTGCTTATGTGCTGTTTATACTTGAGAATCATCATTGTGTGCTGCAATGACTTATCTTGACAATCATTATATGTTGTTGTTTATATTTGTATAGAATTTGTTCAATTATTATGTCATATAGCACAAGTGAAATTCAAACACAGCTGAAAGCTTGTAAAAAATGCTGGAAGAGTAATATGGTCTTACGAATTTCACGTATAAAAGAAAATTCAAATCGTAAGTTTTGGAAGTGCAAAGGATGTGGGGTTTTTTAATAGGATGATGATCGGAAGAGCAGTGAATCTAACGACTTTAGAGGATGGAAGATTGGAATCTAAACCAAAATAAAATAGACATCTTGTTGATGCTGTTTTTCCCGCGTGTCTTCAAACAGTGCTTCGAGCCTCCAAATAGTGCCTCGATCCTTCAACCAGCTCGAGATTATCTACGGTATCCTCAGCTCGCGATTAGCTCGAGCTCGAGTAGGACTATCTCCTTCTTCCCGTTCACTGCCTTTTCCGAATCGGTGATCTTCCGAACTCGTACTCACGTAAAACAGAGTCGTGGGTCGCCGGGCGTATTTCAGCGAAAACTCTCCGACGCTCAAGTCAGTGATGGGGTTGTTCTTTTTGGTATCTCCCTTAATGAGGGAGACCGGAAGATGAAAGGGATATTTTTCGCCTCCCTTTTTGAATGAGTATGGTGTTTTTAGAAAATCTAGATAAGAAAAATTAGAATAGGAAGAACTCAGATAAGCTTATGGATCCTCTCTCGAATCGAATTTCCAACCCTTGTAACGCTCCCTTCGCTTCCTTTTATACTCCATTTTTCCCGCTCTTTCCATTTCCAGTCTGCTCACTCCCATGTTGGTGGTGTCCGGGTCCCTCTGTACCATGTTCAGTGAATATTCCCTGGGATGCGTGGTTGTCTCCTTAATCCGGTTCACGTGGTCGACCACCATGCCTGGAGTGTGTGCTAGGAATGATGACGTCATGGGCATGTGCCGACCATCGGCAATAAGTACCGCCACCATACCACGTGGGGCCCCGGTCGACATTAAAGGTGTGCCGTGATTCCGAGAAAACGGCCTGGGCCGCCTGGCCGGGTCTTGCATTTCCTTCTGCCTCGTGACCGGACAACCCGGCTAGTGCTCTGGAGCTCACCGTCTCATGAAAGCGGAAAGGAGTGCCTTGGTCCTCGAACTTGACCGGCTTTGACCGAGGTGGACGACCTCGAGTAGGCCGAGGAGTGCTCTGGGCTCATGCGGATCTGAATTCCACGACCTCACCCGTGAGAGACGTCCCGGTGAGGTCGTCTTTACGCGAGTAGTCGGCCTTCCGCTCGAGCTAAGGTGTCCTCGGGTGCTTTGTTCGAGCTGAAAGGGCCTCGAGGAGACCCGCCTGATATTACCCAAACACTAGTCCCCGGCTCTAGTCTTTTAGGTGAAACGAGATAAGACCGAAACTCATTAATGATGGGTCAATTTCGCGCTTTTACTCTTCCCCACGCTTCCCACTTTAATCATTTCGCATGACGGCGTGACACGTGGTCGATCCCACCTGCATTTGAAATTCGAGCGGACGTGACCTAAAAGGTCGTGGTCCTCGAAACGCACGCCGCTAATCGAGTGGACGCGGCCCACCTCTTTAAAACCCCCAACTCCTTCACTCGCTCCTCTATTTGCTTATTTTTCGCTCAAATTCAAAATTCATCCGCCTCCATTGCTTACACGGCCTTCTTCTTTCTCACAAGGCGGCTCCTGCCAACCACACTTCCTTTCGTGTTCGTGTACAACCCAATCTTCCGCTTCACCACTGCTTCTTCCTCCGCTGAACTCTATTAGTTAACACCCTCAAGAAGATGTCCAATCCCCAACAGGCCCGTAGGATGTCACCGGAGGATTCATCCTCTTCTAGTGAGGCGCAGCCTCTTAGTATAATCCCCGTGAGGGATTCTAGTCCCGAGAGGGAATTACCCACGGCTGAGACCCAGCCGCATCAGAGGGCAAGGGCCAGTCAGAGGTCCGAGCGTGGGGAATACCCCATAGATCACTTAGGATGTGAAACCACCCAATTGGAGTTGAACAGACTTAGGGAAACTTACGACATACCCGATAGTGTAGTTCTAAGGTTGCCAGCAGGGGTGAGATCCCCACTGCATCTCCCAAGTGGTATACGACCTTCTACTCGGAGTGTTTCAAACGGGGTTAGCCGCCTCCAAACTTTATTTTGGCCGGGTTCCGTCTGGTTCCGCTTGGCCCTCGGGCAATTGAACCCGAATGGGTGGAGGGTCCTTTCCTGACTCTTTGTTTTATGGAAACGTCGTGATCCGGGTGAGCCCTCGTAGGGAAATCGAGCACCTCTACCACCTGAAGTGTAGCCCAAAGGATGCCTGGTTGGTATTACTCTACCTCCAAATCAAGGGTAAAACCCATCACCGATCTCCCGACCTCTGGTGGCAACCGGAAGAGCAAATTCTTCTTCGCTGGGGAGAGCTGGGCAAGTCAGCACTCAGTAGTGAGGGAGTCCCTCCAGCCTCGCAGCATTTCGCACTCCGTGTCGCTTATCCGCTCTCATGGATTTTACTTTTAGTTTTCCCGCTTGTATCTGTTCTCATTACTCGCTTTGGTCGTATCCGCAGCTTCCTGGGTGCTTTACTCGATCGGGGCCGCTCGAGCACGCAGTGCAGATCGTTTTACAAACGCGAGCTCGTGCAGTGAGCCGCTGACACCCCGTAACTTTTGGAGTCCAATTTAGTACCGAGCGAAGAGATGAGCAGCAGGATGCGCGAAATGTTGCATAGAGCGCTGGGGACAACCGAGCGTGCGAGCACCTCAAGAGACCTCGAGCAGAGACGAGTGCTCCGCCCCCACCGCCGAGCCGCTTCTTCCGCTCAACTAACCGAGAGGCGTAAGAGGTCCTCCTCGCAGGAGACAAAGGACCGCCGCTCCAGCTCAACCTCGACCCAAGCAAGGTGCGGAGCAGTAGTCACTGGCTGCCCGAGCCCTACCGGAGGGCTTTCAACGAGGAGCCGACCAGCAGATTCCTAGATGAGATAGAGTCCTCGCGACTCGACGCTACTGCTCAAGATCTTCCAGTGGCCTCCTCCCGAGCTTCGGCACCGCGACTGAGCTTAATGAGATAGCTCAAGGTTCCAGGAAGAACTTCGAGCAAAGCGTTCGTAGCTTGAGCAGATCGTGAACGAGTCAAGGAGGAGAATCAAAAGCCACTGGACCGTAATGTAGATTTTGCAGAGAAAAGCAAGATGGGTCGACTCCAAGGCCTCCGAGCTTCGTAGGGAGTCGATCGACACCAATAACAAATCAAGCACGCCGTAAGGATCCGGATACTCGGAAGTCTTACTACGAGCAGCCTCATCGAGGAGAAGCTCGCTCGCCTTCAAGGGCAAATTGACGCCTCAAGGTCCAACTCGCCATCGAGTACAACACCGGGCGACTCCACCACGATCGCCTCATGTATGCTTTGGTAAGGCATACCCCGAGGCCGACATGTCCAAGGTCAAGGATATGTAATGAATACATGAGCAACCCTCGAGCTACTTCATCCGAGCCCCGAGGTGTTGTCGAGAGCTCGCACCGCCTTCCAATGCCCCTCCTGCCAAGTTCCCACCGATGTCCCTCTACTACTCTTCCTGCGGATGACGGTCATACTCCCGCTGCCGGCAACGCCTCTCCCGCCAGTGCCGCCTCTTCCTTCCGCCGGCCGAGGATCTCACTCCCACCGAATGATTTGGACTCTTTCTTTTTTTTTTTTTTTGTTTACATATGTAATTATTTCAAGGAAATAAAAGATACATGTTGAACAACTCTATTGAATGCTCATGTGCACATGTTCTTGCCTTCTATATTGAATTAACTTTGAATATGCTTGCTAAATAAAAATTCTCTAAGTGTTGGGCTTTCTTTTCTCCTTTATGCCCAAGTGTAATGCTGATTGACCTATGCATGGTAGAGCTTCGCTTTGAATTAGACTAAAAGCCTTATGTTTATTTTACAAATTCATTTAACTTGCTCGAGCCTACATTTGGCTCTTGCTTGATATTGTCCCGCCTAGAGCTTAAGCTAGTGGACTTTTGGCCTTAGCATTATTCATGGACCTCTTTCACTCGTGATGAGCTTTTCCGAGCAATCGTCCGACCCTAGGACTTAGGCTTTTGGACTTTCGGCCAAGGAGCTCATCTTGATCTTCTGCTCGGCCTTTAACCGACCCAGCTTCTTCTGTAACTCCCGCCGGCCTGCATTGACCCAAGCATGGCACCGTCCGCCAAGACTTAGGCTTGGGACTTCGCCAGGAGCTCTTCTGATCTTCGCCGGCCTTTAATTTACCGAGCTCTCAGAACTCTTGCTCGGCCTGCATTGACCCAAGCATGGCACCATCCCGCCTAAGACTTAGGCTTGGGACTTCGGCCAGGAGCTCTGATCTTCCGCCGGCCTTTAATTGACCGAGCTCTTCTGAACTCCCGCCGGCCTGCATTGACCTAGCATGGCACCGTCCGCCTAGATTTAGGCTTGGGACTTGTGGCCGAGGCGTTCTTCACGGCCGCTCCACTGCCTGCATTGCCTCGCTAGGCACGTCCCGCCTAAGACTTAGGCTTGGGACTTCGGCCGTAGCGCTTTCGATCGGCCTGCATTGACCCGCTAGCACCGTCCCGCCTAAGACTTAGGCTTTGGGACTTCGGTCGTAGCGTTCATGAATCGCTCGCGCCTTTTAATTGACCTCGCTAGCACCATCCCACCTAAGACTTAGGCTTTGAACTTCGGCCGTAGCGTTCTTAGCCGCTCGCCGCCTTAATTGACCGCTAGGCACCGTCCCGCCTAAGACTTAGGCTTGGGACTTCTAGCCGTAGCGTTCTTCATGAGCTACCGCCGGCCTTTAATCGACCTCGCTTCTCGTGATACTCCCGCCGGCCTCGCAATCGACCCAAGCTCCTTCTCGTGATACTCCCGCCGGCCTCGCACTGACCTAAGCTTGGTTCCGTCTCACTGGACTTCGCCAAGGAGTTCTTCTTGATTTTTGCCTTTCATCTTGAACTTACATTATGAATGCTTTTTATTCTTACATACATTTATACTTTTACATATCCCATTTTGGGAGAAATTTTACATTAGCACTTTACAATACAAGGAGACTTACTCGGAAATACTTCCTCGAGAGTTGTGCGCTCCACTGCCTCTGACCTCTCGTCCGTCCTGGATGAGCTAGCCTAGATGCTCCTCGGTCCCGCTAATCGAGTGACTCGATAAGGGCCTTCCCACTTGGTCCTAGTACACCTTGCCTCGGGTCCTTAGTGCTCGGTTGACTTTCCTCAAGACCCAATCACCCACTCGAACCCACGAATGTGTACATTTTGGTTGTAATAACAAGCCACCTCTGTTGATACTCCGAGATCTTAGCAGCCTACCCTTTCCTCTTTTCTTCCAAAGAAGTCAAGACCTGCGCACATCCGCTCGTTGCTTTGCTCCTCGTCAAGTGCTCGTCCGGTGTGTCCCCATTCCTATCTCAAGCAGAACCACCGCTTCGTGACCAAACGCCAAGGAGAATCGGGTCTCTCCAAGGGCTGCTTTGTGCGTGGTTCTCAGAAGCTCCACAAGACACCGTGCACTCGTCCACCTGTGCTCCTTTTGCTCGCCTAGTCTTGTCTTCAAGAGGAGCTTTATAGTTTTATTCACGGCCTCTACTTGCCCATTGGCTCATGGATGTGAGGGAGAGCAAAACTTCACTCTATTCCTGTGTTCGACGTAAGTCTCCGAACTTGCCATTATCAAACCGCCTCCCATTATCTAGGTGACTAACGCATGGGTATCCCATACCGCAAATCACATTCTTCCAAATGAAGTCGCTGGTTTTACCTTCCGTGATGTCGCTTAAGGCTCCCACTTCGACCCATTTGGTGAAATAATCAATCGCCACTACGGCATGGGTGGCGGATGCTTTCCTTCTAAGAATGGCCCGATCAAATCAATTCCCCATCGAGCAAACGGCCATGGCGAATTCATCACCGTAAGGTTTTCCTGAGGTCGAGTTAGGTAGCTGGCAAAGCTCCGCAACTCTTGCAGCTTCTTGTCTTCTCCCGAGCATCTCGATGCATGCGAGGCCAAAATATCCTCGCCTCAAGGCCTTGAAAGCCGTGGACCTCGCGCCGTAATGATTTCCACAGACTCCTCGTATCTCTCTGAGAACATAATCGGCCTCCTCTGGTCTAAACATCGCAGCAAGTGGGAGAGTGTACCTTGTCTCATATAAGATTCCATCGATGAGAGTGTACCGGCCGCTTTGCACCTCAACTTCCTTACTCGCTTCTTATCTACGCAAGACCGTCCCTTCCTCGAGGTAAGAGATGATCGGCCCATCCGTGTGTTGCTCGTCGACAGGCTCATCACTCGCCCTCCCGCCGATGCTCGAACAGGTCTTCATTTCCAAAGGGATAGACTTTGGAAACTTGGGGTCCGACGGTACGCCATGCGAGCTATCATATCTCGCCGAAAATTCTTCCCTTGAATCGCCTCCACCTCAACAACTCGAAATTCCTATTACCGCCTTACCTTCCAAGGTAGGCGCCCATCTTTTCCCCTTTGCTTGAAGCTCGTCGAGGTGATTCGTCACCAATCGCGAGTCTGTTCAAGCTTTATCTCCTCTCGCTTTACTCATCGAGGCGAGCTTCAACCCCGCTATTACAGCCTTCATACTCGGCTTGATTGTTGGTGACTTCGAACTTTAATCTCACAGACAGATTGCATCTCTCGCCTCTTCCGGACTTAGGAGCACAACTCCCGCCTCCCGCCCCCGACTTCCACAGGATCCATCTATCGTGACTATCCGGTGTTGGTCGAGGCCCGGAACTCGGCGTGGGCTCGCTCTGCCTCCTTATCCTCGCTGCACTCGACCACGAGTCGCCAACGATCGCTTTATCAGCCGGTCGTAATCGTCAACTCGCTAACTCCATCGACTATTTCACCAACCTCCGAGGTCTTGTCTGCAGAGTTTGCCCGAGAGGTCGGTCGACCAAGACCACCACCGAATGTGCTCGAAAATAAGGCCTCGACTTCGGTCACGGTGACTGTGGCTAGTGCCCACTTCTCCATGAGTGGATACCGGGTTTCGCTTCTAGCAACGCCTCGCCGTGTAATAAACAGTGCATCTGCACTCGATTCCTCCCTTACCGTAATCGAGCTCGTTGCCCATCGGGATACGACCAAGTATAGAAACAAGACCTCTCCCGCCGAGGTGTTGACGATGAACTGAGCTTTCAACAAATACTCTTTCACCGCTGAACGCCGCCTCGCATTCAGAGCGTCCACTTTGTCTTCCTCGCCTTCTTCATTTTCCGGAAGAAGACCCAGCACTTATCCGTGGCTCGAGATACTGAATCTGCTAAGGACGCCAGCTTGCGACCGACTCAGATCTCTTCGAGGTCGCATGGGACCTCATTTCCACCACTCGCCCTTATCTTCTCCGGATTGGCCTCGATCCCCTGCGACTCACCACGAAGCCTAAGAATTTTCCGAACCCACTCCAAAAGCACATTTCTCCGGGTTTAGCTTCATTCGATACTTTCTCAAGAGTGCGAGGTCTCCTCTATATGTCTTACATGCTCCTCCGCGCCTTTAGACTCGGTGATCATGTCATCTACATACACCTCCATAGTCCGATCGATCAATGGCTCAAGACCTTGTTAACTAGCCTCCGACACGTCGCACCGCATTCTTTAAACCGAAAGGCATGACCTCAGTAGCAAGACAACCCTCGATTGGTGATGAAGGCAGTACACCTCGTCCTGATTGGTGCATGGGAATTTGGTTATATCCCGAGAATGCATCCATGAAACTAAGCAACCCGTGCCTCGCCGTAGAATCCACCAATTGATCTATCTTCGTAGTGGAAAGCTATCTTTAGGCGTGCCTTGTTCACATCTCGTGAAGTCAACACACATTCTCCATTTCCCATTTGCTTTCTTCACCAAGACCACATTCGAGATCCATTCGGGTAAGACACCTCTCAGATGAATCCCGCTTCAGCAGCTTTTCAACTTCGCAGCTGATGGCTTCAGCACCTCTCCGGTTAACGACCTCCTCTTCTCGCCTCACCGGTTTAAGCATCTTTCCGCATCGCCAGCCTCGTGACACGCCACTCGGGTCGATCCTGGCATATCCTCGCAGGTCCATGCAAACACATCTGCGTGTGCTCGCAGACATTCCACCAAATTTTCCTTCAACGGCTCGCTATGCCCGAGCCGATTCGACTTCTTCCTGGATCTCCTGCCTCACCTCGACCTCCTCCAACTTCTACCGGCTCTTGCCTTCCATTCCTCGAGTCCCCTCGTGTCCAACGAGGTTATCTGCGATAGTTTCTTTGGCAGCTACAACAGATAGCAGCCTCGCCACCCTTCGTCGCCTCTTACGACTCCTACGACCCCATTTACTCGATACTTTAGGGCCAAGTAATGGGTCGATAAGCACGTACCGGTCGATCCTCATAAATGGCCTCCCTAGAATTGTCTCGGTATGGGTCGGTTTCATCTACTACCACGAAATCCAAAGATCATGTTCTTATCGAAAGGCCTCGAGTCCATGTTCGCCAACTGATGATTCCGGTATTGCTCCGAATCCTTTCGAGTGCTCGCCGAGGCTCGCACTGTTATTCCTAAATCCTCGAGTGTGGATTTGAAGAGAATATCCACCGAGCTCCTTGAGTCAATCAATATTCGATCAACTTCCTTGTTCGCTACAAACTCTCGGAGGGATTCCCCTTCTTTCCGCCTCACTTCCGACAACTCCATCATGTCATCCTCGGGGTTACCGCGCCTTGAATTGCTCTGCGAACTCCCCGCACATCTGCTCAAAGCTCAAGATGCTTCCCGTAGGAGTCTCGCAGTACCATTCCTCGCTCTTCCTTCCAGGTGAGTGGAAGGCCCAGCACCTCGGGTCACGACAATCCTTGCACCCCAGCCATGTCGCTGAACCGCTCTATGTGCACTAACGGATCACTTTTTCTCGAGAATTTCAGAATCTGGAAACGAAGTCACGTGGGATCGTGACACTCATGATCTCCGCCGAGAGTGGAGATTCGTTATCCAAAGATTATTCGCCACCGGGCTATTTTCGCTCCCTGAGGTCTTCCACAACTGCAGGCTCTGAGACTCTCTCCAACTCGTCCTCAGTAAGTGCTTCGACGGGACCCCCTTTCCTCCATATTTGTTTCTTCCCTCATTGCAACATTCTGGTGCCCTAGGTCTTGGGCTTCATCTCCTACATTTTCCGAACGGGAGCATTTCCTCACTGGACTCGGGACATCATTACATGCTTTTCTCCGTCCCTCCCCGAGTTCTTGCAATAGGGAGGTCGAGTCTCCATCTGCTTCTCCATCCGATCCATTCTTTCCTGGATCTCCTATTCCGGGCCTCATTGGCCACTTCTCTCAAAGTCACCGATTCTTCCGGACTTACTTCTCTTCGCTGCTTCCCTCATCGCAGCGTTGTGTCCCGAGTGTATTAGAAATCAGGCTTTTGTGCTGATCCCCAGCATGACGCCAAAAGATGTTGATGCTTGCTTTTCCGCGTGTCTCCAAACAAAGGCCTCGAGCCTCCAAATAGTGTCTCGATCCTTCAACCAGACTCGAGATTATCTACAGTATCCTTAGCTCGCGATTAGCTCGAGCTCGAGTAGAACTATCTCCTTCTTCCCGTTCACTGTCTTTTCCGTAATCGGTGATCTTCCGAACCTGCACTCACGTAAAACGGGTCGTGGGTCGCCGGGCGTATTCTGCGAAACCCTCCGACACTCAAGTCGATGATGGGGTTGTTCTTTTGGTATCTCCTTAATGAGGGAGACCGAAAGATGAAAGGGATATTTTTCGCCTCCCTTTTTGAATGAGTATGGTGTTTTTAGAAAATCCAGATAAGAAAAATTAGAATAGGAAGAACCTGTATAAGCTTATGGATCCTCTCTGAATCAGAATTTCCAACCCTTGTAACGTTCCCCTTCGTTTCCTTTTATACTCCATTTTTCCCGCTCTTTCCATTTCCAGGCTGTTCACTCACATGTTGGTGGTGTCTGGGTCCCTCTGACAGCCGGGTTTGGCGTAATATTCCCTGGGGATGCGTGGCTGTCTCGTTAATCTGGTTCACGTGGTCAGACCACCATGTCGGGAGTGTGTGCTAGGAATGATGACGCCGCGGGGGCATGTGCCGGCCATCGACAATAGTACCGCCACCATACCACGTGAGGCCTCGGTCGGACATTAAAAGGTGTGCCGAGATTCCGAGAAAACAGGTCTGGGCCGCCTGGCCGGGTCTTGCATTTCCTTCGTCTTGTGACCAGACAACCCAGTTGTGCTCGGGAGCTCACCGTCTGCGAGCAGGAAAGGAGTGCTCGGTCCTCGACCTTGATCCGGCTTTGACCGAGGTGGACGACCTCGAGTAGGCTGAGGAGTGCTCGGGGCTCGCGCGGCTCTGAATTCCACGACCTCACCCAGGAGAGACGTCGGTGAGGTCATCTTTATGCGAGTAGTCGGGCCTTCTACTCGAGCTAAGGTGTCATCGGGGTGCTTTATTCGAGCTGAAAGGGCCTTGAGGAGACCTGCCCGATATTACCCAAACACATCTTATTTTAATATGTACTATATTTATGTTGCATAATTAACTACTGTATCGTTATCTTTTCTTTCTTGTGAGCTGTATCATGAATGATTCAGTACATGTAAATTTTTGTTCACAATAATAATGTTAACGTATTAGCTTCTTGTATTAATAAAATTATTGATAACTTTTCTTATATTGTTGAAATTATTGATAATTGCTGCACATTGAGAGACAATTAATACATAAAACCAACATTAAAATTCAAGTATGATAGACTCAAATGCATCCATTCGTGTATAATTCAAACCAATAGTACATGATGACATTAAGGGATAAATCCATGCTTTTAAGTGAAAATTTTATTAAAGGACTTAGAAACTACAATATTCCAATACCCCACAGCTAAAACTACCAATAAGCTATGCCATCAAAGAAAAAATATACCATTATAAGAATAAATCCATGTATCAAATCCACAAGCTCACATATCATAGCCAAAGGCTTGTATTTGGATATTAATGAGAATAAAACAAACACCTGCATTCTTCATTCTTAAAATACAAATACAATGCTATTCTATGAAATCAATTCAATACTCCGTATTAACTTCATATTAATTATCTTGCTGAAAAAGTAACTGTTGAAAATGTCCATACGGCTGGAGTTATAGCTGCTATTATATAAAAATTAAACATCTTGCTATAATAAGAGAAAATAAAGTAAATAAGATGAAGAAAATTTATCACCACTTATCATGCAAGAATTTTGTGTAGGGTTGGATAAACATTATCCCCAACTGTATGATTAGGGATGACAATGGGGAAGGGAGGGGAGGGAAAAGGGCTAGAGTCCTCGTATCCATCCTCGATATTCTGCATACGTCCCTATCCCCTCCCCGTCCCCGTTAGATAATTAAGGGAATCTATGTCCTCTCTCCAAATAATTATAGTAGATCTCCGATGGTTTCCTTTTCCCGAATAAATTATCAAATAATTGATATATTTTTTGTCTTTGAAATTAATTTAATTATATTAAAATAAAAAATTAGAGAAAAATAAAGTTTGACAATATATCTTACATTAATACTAATTCACTACAAAAGTCACACTACAAAATATATATTATCAATATAATTGTCTCTGACAATCTTCACAATAGTATAGTAAAAAGAAAAAAAATTACTTTCAAATTAATAATAAAATAAATGTAGATACTAAAATTAATATTTTTAACTAAGCCCGAGAGTTTTATGATATATTTGTATAAATAATTTGATATTTCTTATTTATGCAAATATTTAATATTTTGTAATTTAAATTTTATTATTTATTCATTAATAATTCTAAAAAAATAAATTAAATTTAAAAATTAAAATGGGGAAATAGGGAGGAGATAGGAATTCTAGCTTATTTCTGCGCCTTCTCTGAAATAGTAATTGGGTAAAAAATCGTTTTCGTCCCCTCTCTGAAAAAGAAATTGGGTATAAAATTATCTTTGTACTCTTCCCAAATGGAGAAAATCCCCGATGATTCCCATTCTCGTGGGGATTTCTACTATTCTTATGTATGACGCAAGTTCATAAGACCCTAAATAAAATACATTAATAGAACTTTAATGAAAAAATAATTAAAAAATCATATACGTAGAATGTGAAAAACTTATATTACAATAGTACATAATTTTATATGGGTACATATTTCTATCATCGCAACATCCTTTAAAATTTTGAGGTGTCTACATAAGTTTAACAATATATTAGAAAAATGTCTATGACTAAATAATGAAAATTAAGTGCATGCATAAGAATTTTATAAAACCTACCATAACAATATTGTTCTCTTTGTAGTAAATGAATATTTCAGCATCACTGTCAAATGACATCCCAATCATTGACTCATCATCCTCCTCATTTAAGGATGGCAATTTGTCGGTCAAGCTCAGTTCAACTCTACCAGTGAGCAGTTTATCCGATAATTCTTTATTTCGGCTAGCACGACTAATGGTCGGTCAAGATAGATCTCATTTTATTTTATTCTAAGTATTCAATTTATTCAACTAAGTATAATATATATGTTTAATTATTTACAATTGTTTGAATTATTTCAAACACAACATACTACAACTTATATTCAATATTTAATTAGCACTTAAACATTTAACAAAATAAAATTAATTCATATATAATAAGATTACAAATCTACAACCCAACAATAAAAAATAATTCATATTATTACAAATAAAAATACAATTCAACAATAAAAAGAATCATCATATCTTATACAAATAAAACTACATTTAATCAGATAATAATCTGTATATGAAATTATTTTAAATTTGCACATGGCTCGTCAACTGTCAAGTTTCAACTTGAATCAACGGGAATATCATTATGCTCCATTTTGAATCAAAATTCGTGCCACAGTCACAAATTGCAAGAATCAAAATCGTCACATACGTCATGGCTTTAGGAATACCGCCAACCTATAACCGCACATCACAATTGCCAGAATCAAAGAATGACACCTTCTAAATGTCCATAAAAATTTATTGACAAAAAATATATATAAACGCAGTGAGAACTCCTAGCCATACTGTAAAGGTCATGAAATTAAGTGAAAACTGTATTAACAAACAAATTTAGAAGAAAAAATTTAACAATACCTAATAAAACTGGTTGCAGGCGTGGCGTTAACAGGTTGAAGAGCAGAGCTTTGATGCAGCAAACTCCAAAACAAAACTGTGGAGGCAGCGTTCTGTCTGGTTCTGAGAGTGAAAGGACAAATGCGCGTGTGAAGATTCACCTATTCAACAGTAACTATTTTATATTAATTTTAAAAAAAGTCACGATACAACTATAAATATTTTTATAAATTTATTTTATATAAATTAATTTGATATTAATTCATTAGTTAAATAAAAATAAAATAATAAAAATAAATTATATTGACAAAAAAAATCTTTAATTCAATTAATTTAATTATTTAACTCTAATTTATATAAAATAAATTTATATAAAAATTTATAATTATATTATTACTCTAATACCGTTCGGTGCTTATTATTGTGTTTAGTGTGGTGTAAAACTGTAAATATCGAAATTTTATGATTTTATATGTTGCATGACATGTGGCTGCAGGAGTGGCGGTAAGTTCTTGATGCAGCATGAGTGCGATGACTAACTAAATTAATTGGTGGATATACTCGTAGAAACATAACATATTTCCTTTTTTCAAAAATTAATTTTATAATATAGATAGATTCTTACTATTGGCAGAGATCAAAACCACGTACGTACAGAGTTGATATATGTATTTGAGTTTTATTGGGACTTATTTTATTATTTACGATACCCAATTGAAGTAATCAATATTTTCTTATTTATTTAATTATTTTAATACTTTTTCTTTTTTTTTTTTAAATTAGACTATATATTCAATTAAATAAATTTGGATCCTCTCTTTCTTTTGACTGATTATTTTTTAAATAACACGCAATAGTTAGGATTTAACTTCTGTTATATTTTTATTTATTAATTAACTACTAATCACGTATACACAAACTAATAATTTAGTTCCAAAGAAATTAGGATCCTGAAAATGTTGGGAATTAAAGCCTTTTCAAGTCAGGACTGGAAATATATTATGTAGCTAGCCTCTTCTCCATATATAAGACCAAGGAGGCTGGTATTGGTGTCTTTTATGATCATATATATATAATAATAATTAATTAATCTGAATATTGTTAACATTGGTTATCCGGTTTATAAAGAAAGAGTCGTCGATAGGTTAAGGTATAATCTAACACTCGAGATCTATTGTGGATGCGCGGGCGGACCTAGACCTAGCTAGCTAGTCTTGTCATCTACATATAATCTAGTATTCTTGCTGTTGGAGAATTTTAGAATACCCCATGTTCGTTAAATTAGTTGTGTTACCCTAACGAATAGTAGCCGTTACTTCTTGTATTAGCTTTCTTTATGAAACTTTCAATGACATGTGCTAGCTTTCAATTAATCAATTAATAGTATAATGTCAGTACAATTTTTAAATTTAATTCTTCAGTTGGCCACGCATCTATAAGATTTTCCGAACTCGGGGTGGCAATTTGTGTTTGGGTAATATCGGGTAGGTCTTCTCGAGGCCCTTCCAGATCGAGCAGAGGATCGACCGCGGGCATAAAGACGACCTCATTAGACGTCAAAGCTAGTCAAGGTCGAGGAAGTCAGAGCCATCCGAGCTCCGAGCTCTCCTGCCTGCTCGAGGTCGTTTTGCCCCAGTCAAAGCTAGTCAAGATTGAGGAATCCAGAGCCATCCAAGCTCCGAGCCATCCAATCAAAGCTGGTCAAGGTCGAGAACCGAGCACTCCTTTCCGACTCGCAGAAGGTGAGTCCCCGAGCACAACTGGGCTGCACCAATCATGGGACGAATGGAATGTAAGACCCAGCCCAGGGCAGCCCGACCGGTTTTCTCAGGATCCTGGCACGCCTTTTAATGTCTGACCAGGGTCCCATATAGTATGGTGGTGGTACTATTGCCGATGGCCGGCACATGCCCCCACGGTGTCATCATTCCTAGCGCACATGCCCGACATGGTGATCTGGCCACGTGAACCAGGTTAAAGAAGACAGTCTCGCATTCCCATGGAATATTACACCAATCCCGGGTGTCAGAGGGACCCAGACACCACTGACGCGGGAATGGATGCTCTTGGAGAGAAAGAGCGGGAAAAATGGAGTATAAAAGGAAAGAGACGGGTACGTTACAAGGGTTGGAAATTCTGATTCACAAGGGGTTGGGAAATTTCACTCACAAGGAACTACAAAAGCATATACAGGTTCTTCCCATTCTTATTTTTCCTCTGATCTGGATTTTCTGAAACACCATATTCATTCCAAAAGAGAGGGTGAAAAATATCCCTTTCATATTTCCGGTCTCTCTCACTAAGGAAGATACCAAAAAGAACAACCCGATTACTGACTTGAGCATCGGAGGGTTTTCGCCGGAACACGCTCGGCTACCCTTGACCCTATTTTCTGTGAGTACAGGTTCGAGAGATCTCTGTTCTGGAAAAGACAGCGGAGTAGGACGAAAGAGACAATCCTGCTCGAGCTCGAGCTTATCGCGAGCAGAAGGTTCGAGGTACTGTTGAAGGCACGTGGGAAAAACTGCATCAAGAATTTGCATTCAATTTTAGTTTGGGATAAGTCAAGATGTCGAGAAGGTTCGAATCTCCAATTCAATAATGCTATTCATAAGCAACAAAGCTCAAGGGTCTTATAATTCTGTAGTGAGACACAAAATAATTGAGACCTTTCAATATTGACTTATGTTTTTTTTTTTTTTTTTTATGACAGGTAAGAGTCTCACTTAATCTTATCATTTTAGTGATTTTTAAAATAAATTTGTCAACTTTCAATGTTACGTGTGAAAGATTCAAAAAGTTTTTGCATCAGGGAGGACCTCAAACTTCTTAACAAATCGTAAAATATGTTCTATAAAGATGAAAGTTTTTGAAAAACTTATGTCGCTTATTACTAACCAACAACATATCGTTAAGTCAAACATATATTTGTCACATTTTCTTTCTACAGAACAAAAATATAGCAAAATAAAAGACGGGTTATTAGGATTTCAAGGAGATAAAATTCCGCATAGGCTAAGAATTGGCCAACATTTATTTGGCAAGGTGATGTAAGGAGATACCCACATTAGCATAAAATATTTGTTGGGTTAGAATGTAAATATATGTCTGTATGTGTCTATATATATTGATTAAGCTTCAGTCCCAAAATCCTGGACTTTATAAAGTTATTTAAAATTCCTATAATATATATATAGATAGGTGTCTTTATTCTTTTTTCATTCATATATATTATTAAGTCATGTGATTTAGTGAAGTCAGTTTTCAATTTACTACTAAGTCATATGCCTTAATAGCATATGAATATGAAAAAATTGAGGGCACCTGCACTTAATAATTTTTATATAAGAATCATTCTCTCTTGCGGATGTCCTCATTTTTTTTTTCATATAAACATACTGTTAAGCTATTTGATATAATAAAATTAATGCATACACACTAAGACTCCGTTTTGTATATCTTTTCAAATAAAGGTTACTTAATTAGAGTTTTTGTTAGTAGAACTTTAACAAACAGTGCTTTTAACAAAAAAAAGATAGCTGCTTTATTGTCAATGATAGCTTTTATTAAAATTTATGAAATTACATTAATAAATAAGCTTTTTTATAGTTATGTTATAAAAAAAATGAAGTAAGATTATTCAATAAGTAAATAATATTTTGGATGTTTTAAAATTTAAAATAATTTTCAACTTCAACTCTTAAAATTCTAAAATTTGAGCTTTTTTTATTGCAGGCAGAATAGCTTATTTAATATTCAAATACTTTACTAAAAAATAGCCAAACAACAATAAAAATTTTGATAAGAGCTTATAGGGTTAAATAAACACTTATGTTGTTAGATAAATTATACCAAATAGACATTAAGGATGACACAATTTGAGTCTAGATTCACCGTTCTCAATTCCAGACCTAGATGGCAATTTGATTTACTTAATTGAGATTTAACCCAATTTTTTAACTCTGGGTCAAGTCCGGGTTGAACCAAAAAAAATATGGGTTTCCTAGATCTAGGTTTCAAATCTGCATTACTGAATGAAATGAAAAAATGGACCAGTTTAAGATTGTAAGAATTCTAGAAAGAATTCAAATTTCATAATTTCAGTCCAAAGCTTTTACAAAACTAGAACATGTTGTATACAATGCACAAACACCAATGAATGGAAGGATTATAATTTCTTTAACAACCCAGACAATTTGAATATGAATGAATAGAAATGAATCATGCTTTAGAGGCCAATAAAGGGGATTGAGGGTTTTATGGAGAGAGTAAAGAGAAAGAAGGCCACAAAAATACTGGAAAGTGACGAATAACTTGTGGATACGAAAACTTAAGAGGATCATAATGTCCTTTTAATCAAATAATATAGTTTTCAATCTGAAGATTTTCAATTTTTTATTTGTTGCTTGCATTTATTCTCTTCTCTTTTTTTTCTTTATAACTCTCTTTACAACTCCTTCAATTTCTTCTCATTTTTTTTCTCCTTGTGATGATGTGCTCAACTCTGAATGTTAAAAAAGAAAAATAAAAAAATCATGCTTAGAGATAAAAGCTAACCCACGTATTTTAATGTCACCTTAAAGCACTGCTAATTCACAAAAGCATATATGTTGATGTTTTAATTAAGATGAATGGTGATAAAGACGAATGGATGATGATGATGATCCCTTGATAATGATGCTTGACGATGAATTAAGTATTGACGATGATGAATTGAGGCTTTGTGGAACGAAGAATGTGTTGAAAAGTCAATAAAGAAGCAATTTGGCATTGGAAAGGTTGGCACCGAAGAAGAATTTCTTGGTTTGTTTTGAAGACTTTTAACGCAATTAAAATAATTGAAGAGTTAGTGGGCAAATTGACAAGTTGCTACCAAGTTGAATTTTTTTGCCATTGTTTAGGCTATAAATAAAGAGGTGAAGAGAGCTTGAATTACATCAAAAAAATGTGAGAGCTTATGTAATTTAGCTCTCTTAAAAGAATACATAGAATTATAGAGCATTTGCAAGTGAGTTCGTAGAAAGGTTAAGAGAGTGTTTTCTTAGGTACTCAGTTGGATTCTACACTATTTGTAGAGATGTGAGAGAATGTCTATCTTGGAAAAATTGTTTACTTCAAGAGTGCGTGAGAATATTGGATGTATTTAAATATTTGGGAAATGAGATTTCATTACTCAAATTTTTACTCTGTTAATTGTTAGTAAAATAATTATTTTCTTTTGCCTCCGAAGATGTAGGCATTATTACTGAACCATATTAAATTCTTATGATCTTTATTTCTCTGTGAATATTTGGTGCGATTGATTCCGTATTTGCACACAAGTAGTATCATATAATAAGAAACGATGCTTTCGCACACAACAAGTGGTATCAAAGCACAACAAGTAGTATCAGAGCATAACAAGTGGTATTAGAGTTGAAGGTTCATAATTAGGGCATACGATACTATTCACATATATGAACTATTCACGTATATGATACTATTTAAACATAAAATACTGTTCATATGTACGCACTGTTCACTCATATGATACTATTTAAAAATATGCAATTGTTCATAAGATACTGGAGAGACGACCATTTGTACTTGAGAAATAATTTGTTATAAGTAGTGTGTATTTAGGCATGTCTAAGAAAGTTCTGTCAATAAGACGATAAGAGTCTAAAGAGTTTGGGTTTTAAATGGGATCGTTGTGATCCCTCTATTCTCCAAGAAACTTTTCTGGTTCATATTTTCATGTGAAATTGATATCATAGAGACTATTTTTTAAGTGTGAATAGTTTTTTGAGAAAATAGCAGATGGTAAAACTTCTAGAATTTGGGAGAGATATACCTAAACTATTTCAAGAGATAATTCAAATGAAAGGCAAGATGTGTCAAATCGTCACGCAGCACTTGTTATTGAAGATTAGAAGATTGATATTGAAAAGTTTGATGAAAAAATCAACTTCATTCAAATCACAAAGTTATGGATGCCTTTATTCAAATCAATCTCGATATTGTTCTAAAAAATAAAAGACACTTGTATGACAAAGAAACTTTAGATCGTATGAATAGGAAAGCTTATGGTCAAATTAGATCTTTTTTTACTAAAAAAATGAAATATCTGATGAAAGATGAAGAGTGTACAATGACTTTATGACTTACATTAAAAGAAAAGTACTTACTAAAAAATCTTGAAAATCACTTTTTTGCAATGAGTCAAGTGTATGACTTTTGAATGAAGCATGAGGTGTCAATGCATTATCATATCTCAAGATTTGAAAAGTTACTTACTGATTTGAAGAATCTTGATAAATATATTAAGGATAAAGTCAAGGCTCTGATTCTGCTACACTCACTGCCCGGAGAGTATATCATTTTTTGTGACTACCTTAATATATAGAAAAAGTGTGATCATCTTCAAAGATATTTACACAGCATTGACCAATTTAGAAATTTTAAATAATGATAAACATTCTAAAAGAGCATCATTTGGAGCTTTGTTAGCCACAAAAGGACGATAGAGAATAAGAAAAAGCATGGTGGAAAGAATTCTCGATCCAAATCAAAAAGTAGAAATATAGCTTGAGATGAGTTTGTCTTTTATCATAAAAAAAGTCATTGGAGGAAAGATTATTTGCATGCTCAGAAAAGAGATGGGAAGAAACTAGTAGTAATGAACATGATATGAAAAGATGATGACTCTGATTATTCACTAAGTATTATGCCTACAGCATATGTGGCTAGTACAAATGAATAGATACTTGATATCGGAGCAACCTATCATTTGTGTCCTATTAAGGAATAATTATGGATTTGCATAATTTGGAATCTGTGCGGTTATGATGAGAAATGATCAATCTTGTCGCAACGTGGAGATAAGAATAATTTGGCATAAAATGTTCGATGGAATGGTCATAGACTTGAAAAAAGTTAGATATGTTCCACTTTTAAAGAAAAAACTAATTTTTGTGAGTGCTTTAAAAGCTAAAGGCTACAAAGTTACTATTAAAAATGGGACAATGAAGTTCACATATGGGGCTATAGTGAATCTGCATTGGGTTCGGCAATCATAATTTGTACTATTTAAAGAAAAGTACAACTGATGAGGCTAATGTTTCTAAGTCGCACAGAAACACCACTAAGCTAAGGCATATACGACTGAAACATATTAGAGAGAAGTCTTTACAAACTTTAATGAGGCATGGGCTTTTAAAAGATACCAAAGCTTGTAAATTAAATTTCTACAAGCATTGTGTATTAGTCAAGAAAACAAGGATTAAGTTTATTACAGCTAAATATGGGTTTATATACCCCTCTCCTTATTCCTGATACTCCTTGGGAAGATTTGTCTATAGATTTCATATTAAGACTTCCAAGAACTCAACGAGGAATAGATTCTATCTTCTTCATTGTTGATCGATTTGCTAAAATGGTGCATTTCATTCAATGCAAAAAGACTTCCGATATAAGAAATATTTCCCAGTTATTTTTTCGAGAGGTTGTTCGCTTCCATAGATTAGTGAAGACTATTGTCTCTTATTGAGATGGTAAATTCCTAAGCTACTTTTGGAAGATCTTATGGAGGAAACTAGATACGTCTCTATAGTATAGTAGTACTTGTCATCCACGGATAGTTGGGCAAACTGAAGTTGTTAATCATATATTAGGCAATATTCTACAAAGCTTGATTTATGAAAATCCTCGACAAATGGGATTATGTTTTACCTCAAGTAGAGTTCACCTATAATAATGTGTTTAATCAATCAAGTGGAAAGTCACTTTTTAAGATTGTCTACATTCGACCTCCTTTACATACCTTAGTTTGGCTCATTTGCCTGAACTACCAAGAATGAGCATCATTGTTGAACATATGATAGATAAAGTAATCAATGTTCATGAAGAAGTTAAGAAGAAATTTGAAGAATCTGCTACTAAGTATAAGACGGATACAAACAAGCATAGGCGCTTCAAATGTTTTGCTATAAGAGATCAAGTGATGGTCCATCTACGAAAAGAAAGATTTCCTGTTGGAGAATACAACAAGCTCAAGCAAAAGAAAATTGGACCATTTCGCATCCTGCAGAAAATCAATGACAATACCTATGTTGTGGACCTATCAGCCAGCTACAATATTTCTAAGACATTCAATATTCAAGACTTGTTCGAGTATCATGGACCTACATAATTGCCATATGTTTTAGCTTACCCGAGGACGAGTTCTTCTAAAGAGAGGAGACTGATGTAGGAAACAAAATTATAATAGGATTATAAATATAAATTCTTATTTCTAGTTTAATTCATTTTACTAGTTTAATTAGGATTTGATTAATATTTTATTATTTAATTAATATTCATTTTCTTATAAAGAATCACAAGTCTAATAAGAATAGGATAATCTTAGCTAATATAAATAGGTTTGTTATGCTTGTTTCTTCACACAAACTTTTCATCAATAATATTTAATAATTTTTTAATTGAGATATTTTCTCCTTTGTGAGAGTCATCTCTTCTCGAGTTTTCAAGAATATATACTAGAACTCCTGTAGCAATAATTTTGCTCTTATCTATACATGCCAATAACTTTCCTAGGTATCACTTTTGTTAATTTTTTTTTATTCTTTTCATTTTTGCTCCCTGCGTGGAGTTTCTCCGCTTTTAACTTCATGCAAGTGGTGTGGTGACGAAAAGCTCGTGTTATTCCCCTCCTTAATTATGTTTCCGAAATTTTGTTATTTCTTTTTTGTTTTTAATAAATTAGCCTTTGAGAGATTTAAGCCTTCGAGAGATTTAATATTTAAAAAGAAAATATATGAACTTTTTTCTTAATGACGTCAATGACATTCGAACTCAAACATCTTGAAAAATGATTATCCAACTATTTTGGCTATTTTATTGGTTACATTATTGTAGAAGAAATTATACCATTGGTTCAATATATTATATACCGAGATTTTGTGGTTGTCAAAGCACATGTAGTTCGATCTAAAGATATATAAAGTAGTTATAAAGTAGTTTTTGGTAGTTGCAAAGAAAAAAGAATGCTCATTTCTAGAGACCATAACCTTTTTTCAAAATTTTTACATTCCCATCTTTTTATTGCGGGCAGAGCTGAGTCAAATTTCGACATAAACAGCATGTTGACGACAGGGGGCTCATGCGCTTGGTTAAGCTTCAGACTGGGAAAAGGAAAACTTACTTTGATTAATTATGCCTTTCACTAATAAATTGTCACCAGATAGATCAACGTAATGAAGGTTGTTGAGCTTGCAAAACCGGAATAATTTAAAGTGCCACTGATATTGTTCGAAGAAAGATCCACGGCCGTTAGAAGAACAAGGTGTGTGATATTGAATTTGAAATTAATCAGGTAATTTGGGTCCGATCGATATGGATATACTCTAATAATGTCAGAATGTGTGTGTCTGTGTGTGTATATGTAGAAATGATATACTCCTAAGAGAGTTTTTTGTTGCAGCCCGAATCAAGGCTAAATAGGTTCATAAGCTCACTAAAGAACAACGAATTGGACCAGTACTTATCAAATCCCTTGCACGGTTTTTGGCTAGTCAATTAAATTATAGAATACCCATGTCTACAAACATGCATGCAAATTTTTTAAAAAAAAAAATCTATCAACACATTTTAATATTAACTACTGTTTACTATTTAGTATAAAAAAATATTGAAAAAAAATCTATCAACACATTTTAATATTAACTACTGTTTATTATTTAGTATAAAAAAAATATTGTTTAAAAATATAAGCCTGATGGAAACCCGCACAAACCAAGGGGGAGTGGGTATGCCTAATGCACCAAAAGTTGCATTACGGTGCATCAGCATTTAACTATGCCAAACATAAAACCTGCATTAGTTAATACAACGTATTTTGCCCCCAATAGTGTGGTCGGATTGGTCACCATGCTCGCTGTAGAGTCGTGGCAGCTCAGGTTCAATTCTTGGGAGTGAGAAGGGGGGTTAAAATTTTATTTGGGCTTGCCTGCCCCCCTTTCCTTTTAAGAAATAAAAAAAAAAATACAACGTATTCTACGTGCCAAACGCATCCAAACCAAACAATTGTCCTTGTAGCTAATTAGCTATAAGAATAATTAACGATAAAAATACATATTTCAAATCATAATCTTGCTCAATTAAATAAGACGAGTGGTAACGCTTTTCTTTACCATCCAAAATGTTGAATAATCACTTGTTGGTTATGTTTGGGTAATGCCGAGCAGACCCCCAAGGACAACTCAGACATAGCAGAAGACCTAATCGCTAACACAAAGACACCCCTGTTCGGTGTCAAAGCTGGTCGAGGTCAAGTGTTTCAAGGCTGGTCGGATCCTGAGCTCCTCATCCTGCTCAGGCAAAAGAGATCCTCGACTACCGAGCAGGACCCGGTCATGTTACAGGAAGCACCATAGATAGAGGCAAACCAGAGCTCGAGCAGAGCAGACCTAAGCAGGATGGCCCCTCCTCCCGACAACTTGTCACGATAATCGATGACTGACAGGCACCCGGCGCCATGGGGTTTCACCACTGTTACCGATGATCGGCGCACGCCTCTAAAGTGTCATCATTATACATGGACCTACATGGCATCATCATTGGGTCACAGGAACCCATACTCGCCTGACATCCAACGCCCCCAAGTTGTGTCGTAGCAACCCCTAACTGTCAGAAAGACACAGGTGCAATTAATGCGGGGGCGGGCGTCCAAGCAAATAAGGGCGGGAAAACAGGAGGATAAATACCAGACGATGGACAAGGTAAAAGAATTTCTTTTTTTCTTTCTTTTCTTTAATTTTGGATCCCAACTCCAACTGTTCTACCCAGACCTGGATTTTCTCTCTTCCTTTACCTATCCAAACTTTCTATTTTTTCGGTCTCTCAAATTAAGAGGGATACCAAAAGAATCAACCCGATTACTGACTTGAGCGTCGAAGGGTTTTCGCCGGAAAAACGCCCGGCAACCCCTGACACCCTTTTGTGGACGCAGGTCGGGAGACATCATCATTCCAGTAAGCGGAGAAAGGCAGGAACCAGCAAGGAAATCCTATTCGAGCAACCAGCGAGTATAAGTCTACAGCATCATTTGGAAACGAGCAGAAAACCGCATCAACAAGTTATTCCACCGAATCTTTTGATTTCTATGCAATTAAGAGTTTGGGTAAATAGAGAAATGAGGAAATTTCTAGGCATATGGCATGGGTTTAAAACTAACCGTATAATTTCTAATATAATATATAAACAAATAAAATAAGAGCGAGGATATAGAATCTTTTATGTATCTTCAGTTTCCTAGTCCTAAACAAATTCGGATCCTGAAATTGATAGCACGCCTTTTCAAGCCAGGATTCGGAATATTAATTATATAGCAAATTAACTTTGTCTATACAAGACTAATTAGCATGTACTTGTGCATTCTATGGGATCATAATAGTAATTAATAATAAGCTGATTGTCTCGGTCCTCTCTTGATTTCTTTTCTCGGTCTCTTATTATTGATTAATTTGATTATCTAATTTTGATCGATCGATCGATCATTAGTAATGGGTTTTACAAAGACGAAAATATATATTATAGTAGCTGCTTTTAAGTTTTTTGCTGGTGATGGTAACAGCAGCAACTGTGTGCGTTGGTGGTGGTGGTAGTGGTGGAAGTGAGAAAGTAGTGAGTCTTGGAGGTGTGGGTTTTTCTAAAACACACAAAGTTGGTGGGGAGTCTGATGGATGGACAAATCCAAAGGCAAACTTTGGCGACGTTGATTATTACAAGAAATGGGCATCTTCCAGGAATTTCAGCGTCGGAGACACCATCGTGTTCGAGTACAAGAGGCAGTCAGACAACGTGATCGTGTCACGTAACAGCAAAGATTTTGAGTCATGCAGAACAAAATCTCTCAACCGGGGGCCTCCACCACTGGCTCTGACTCAATCCGTCTCAGATTTACCGGCCGCCACTACTTTTGGAGCGGCTTTCCGGGCCACTGTCAAGCAGGACAGAAGTTCGAAATCCTGGTTAGCGACGGATACCTCCCGCCGAGGCCGCGTTTGCCCAAACAATATTTTGATAGCACCTTTGCTTTTTCTTTCCCGTTCATTCCCCTTGAATCATGTAGAAATTATTCGGATCCGAATCCTCCCCTCCTGATCAAACCTTCTTAATAACCTTATGGCACGTAACAACTATATTGAATTAATTAATAGTTGACAGAAGAGAACTCCTTTTAGTTTATTTGACTCAAATTTTGTTATCTCAGTTTAGTTTAGTTAGGATTTGATTTTTTTATTTTTTAACCTTATTCAATTATGGTTGTTATTCAAATAATCAATATCATCGTAACAGTCTTTTACTAGTTTTTGTTTTTGTTTATTTTTGTCAAATATGCTTTTATTCCTTATGGTTGCGTTAAATTAGATCTTATTGACTCCCTTAGTAACCAATAGGAATAGGAGCATAATTAGATTAACAAATAGGAGATGCAGCATTGAATGAATACCCTTTTTCCTCTTACTACATCTTCAGGAACAAAAGATAAAAAAAAAGGTTAATATATCGAATTGGATTAATTATGGGATTAATTACTTATCCTATATTTGGCAAGTTTCACTTTAGATGGGATTAGGGGACTGAATTTGAATTTACTTCTAAAATCATGAGTTTGTCAATCTTAATTTACACATAAAATCATGAGATTAGCAATCTCAATTTACAAGTAGGTTCGGATAGGATTAATTTTAACAATAATGCTACATATCCTAAATTTTTTATCCCGAACAACTATCTCATATGACGTGGCATTCATCAATTGGTTGATAAAATTAAAGTAAATTAATTATATTATCTTACCAACCAATTGATAAATGACATATCATTTGGGATAGCTATTTGCGATAAAAAATTTGGGACTTATAGTATTATTCTAATTTTAAAAATAATTGTTTATTTAATTAACCATAACTTGTATATTTAATTTAATAATCATTATATTAAAATCAATCACGAAAATTAATAATACCAATAATTGATTGCTTTTATATATATTATTTGCTAAGTTTTTGATAAAATAAAATATATTTAAAAATGTATTAAAAATTTAAATTAAATATTTAAATAGTTTTAAATTTAATTTAATTCAATCTAATTTATATTTTGTGTTTTATAATTATGATTACTTAATAACTAATTTTTATATATTTAATTTTTAATTAATTGTCTTTTAAATTAATTTTAATAATTATTTTATTATTAAGTATCCATGAATAGTTCATATTTATATTTAAATGTGAACTTAAAAGCTATTTAATTTCATTCAAAAATAATTTAATATACTCCAATCCAATATCGTACCAAACATAAGACAATATTATATTATCCAGTCTAATCCAATCAAATCTAATCTATTGTAATCCTAATAATTAGTCAAATCTAATCCTGAGTACCAAAGCGTCTAAGTAATTCATTGTTTATCCAAAGCCTTTTTTTCAAAATGTCTAGCTGAATTAGTCTAATCTAATCCTATGTCCCAAAGAGTCTTAAGTAATTAATTATTTATCCCAAGCCCTTTTAAAAAATGACTAGCTATAGTTAATTATAGTATAAACTATATAAATTAATAATGTTATGACCATACTAAGTCTATTAATTTAAAGAGGAATTAATTTAATCGATAAATTAATAATTTATAAAGTGTATATACAATACAATGGACATACATTTTAATATTTTAGCAATCTAACCAATTGAAAATGAATTAATCCACTAAATAATTAAATAAACAAACAATTTGATATTCTTACAATTTCACAATTCAACTCCGAACTTCTAGAAGCAATAAGCAAAATTAAAGTTGAGATTAAAATTATATTTAAATTTCTAGAAAAAAGGTAAAAATATAGTCATATTTTAAATAAAAATATCATAATAATTATATTTGTAATTTCAACAAATTATTAATTTATGATATAAATATGAACATGGAATTATATGAGGGTGTTTAAAAAAAAAAAAAAGCATTACCATTAATTTAGCCCTTTGCCCAAATCAAGATCCAAAATTTATTATATAATAGAAGTTTTGTTAATTTATTAGTATTAAATTATTGAGGTTCCGCTTTATAAGTTTATACCCAAATTAATACACACAACCACAACAGGGCTCTAATACACGATCTTGGATATATATTATATGCAGACCGTTAAGTACTTCTGTTTTGACATACTCTATGGTAAATATGGCATAGCTATAGTACATGCATGTATCTCATACATGCATAAACAATGACCGTTGGATTCAATATAACAAATCCAACGGTTGCGATGAGTTTAATTAAAAAAATTCACAATACCTGAAACCTATAGAAATGGTAACAAGCACACATCCCAAACCAGCAATAAGTACTTGTGAAAAGAAAATAAGTCCCTCACCTCACTGGAAGCTAATTCTTCTCCTCGTTAATAGTGAACGGCATGGCGAATGGTGGCACAACGATCAGGGAGTTGGATTAACAATCATAAATATTCACCATTCGTTTACGACATAAACAATGATCATTTTACTATTAGTTGGCAGGGTAAATAAGTTTCATTGTACATTGTACAATGCTTCAGCGTGAGGTGAAAGTCGAAGATGACATTGATACGAAGTTTGGGAACCTCGAACATCATAGGTCAGGCAAGCATTCATACATATACTATTTTTAAGTTACCAGTGCGTCATTTTTTTTTCATTTTATAGTTAATAATGCAATAATTTTAATTCATATATAGGAAACTGATATTAGTTTTACCTACAGCATAACCAAATCCCAAAAGTTGAAAGATGAAGGTGTGAAGGTGGATGAAGCGATTTGTAGACAACTTTTATGTGATGTATCGTAGTTAATGATAAGTTAATAGATGACTAAAGAATATTTGTTTTAGGCGTAGGTTAATGGAAGTATACATGAGAAATGGTTGAAACTCAGCTCCAACGAGAAAATCGATTTCGTTAACAGTTATAATGAAAACGTTGTGCTGGTGGATTATTAGATGAATCGATTTCAACAGTGAAGAACTATTTAGATAAGGGTCATCACCCATCGCAGTGCAGCGTATTGCGATTCTCTAACATTGTCTCTTCGATGTCTATTGAACAATAGGATGCCGTGAGCGAAATTAATTTTGTAAGCTTGTTGGATTAGAAATGTGGTCGACTTAGGCAAGATTTATGTAGATTACTAGTTAAACAATGTAATATAGATAGGCAGTCTATAACTCTTCACGGAATCGAATATATACTTACGGTAGAAACTTTTACAAGTGTGACGGGTGTTGGCGACGGAGGAATGCCTATTGTGCTAGTTGGAGAAGATAGTGAGATAACTGAATTGCGGGCCAAGTACTGCATAGGAAAGAATGGTATCCCAATAGGTACTATAGCTGACAAATTGAAGACAATTAACTCTACATATGATGAATTCTGTATTTTGTTTAGTCTTTTTGCTATTGGAACTGTTTTGTGTCCAACTCCAGCCACATACATCAATCCATCATACCTTCACGCATTAAAGATGTGAATGATATCCGCATAAAAAATTGGGCTACTTGGTCTTTGAATTTCTTATAAAAAGGAGTTGAAAAATTCCAGGAAAATCAAGTTTTCTCTTTGAGCAGATGAGTAATATTTTTAAGGGCACGATTTATTTACTATGTTTATATTGTCGTTTGTTAAATAATTATGATATTGTTGGTTATTATGTTTGTATTAACATATTTTTCTATTTTCTACAGTTGTTCTACATGTCATCAGCTAAGTTTCAGCTTTCTTTTGTTACTAATAATAGATGTCCTCTTAGTATATGGAGTGACAGAGAAATAAAAAAATTTATAAAGTGGCAGCAAAACTTTGGTGACTTTGAGAGCAATGCGGTCTGTTCCCTTAAATAATTGTATAATGTATTATAATGATGTTGTTAAATTGATAAATTATTCATTCTTTTTCATAGTTTACGCAGGTTCCTATATGAGAAGTTGACTGCGGCACATCACTAAGGTAAAGTGAGGAACAAATTAAGAGTGGTGAAGTAGTAAGGCAACATTCATTCCATGCTGTGGTGGCAGTAATGAATAAATAGAGGAATATATGAAAAGAAACATCGAAGTCCTAGAACAAATGGCCTTGAAAATGGACTCTCTTACTGAAAAGGTAGAAAAGTTAGAATGAGTATAGAATAGTAAGGAATGAGCAATTGTGGCCGATCATAATGAATCACCTCCTACTTAAGATGGTGTTGAGGTAACTGATGCTCCAATTTTTTCATGTCAGAATATGGAGATGCACCCACCTATCCCTACTGTTGTCACACTTTCGTCTCTAGTATGTGAAAAGTGTTAGCCTATCGAAGTTAAAGAGCGAAAAGTTGTCTACCTTAGCACATTGATTGATGAGGAGGTTGTCCTGAAAGAAAAGCTTTCAAGGTTATTCAAGGACATAATGAAGCCTAATTTGGTACTTGAACTTGAAGATGAGGCATATAGATATTAATATTTGTTAACTTTTGTCAAAACTGACTTGCATCTAATCTAATCTTTCTTATTTTATATTTATAAAAAAATTGTAGTCTTTTGCCTGGCCAGGAAAAAACTTAATAAGCCCAAAGAATTTATTCCGTTGTCTTTAAATCCTCCACAGCCAAGCAGAAATCAAAAGCCGAGGCAGTACCAACTATCCCCATACGATCAGGTTTCAAGTGGTCCAAGGCGAAAATACCATGTAGGACCTTTCTTTGTAAATGATTCAGTTACCCACAATCAATTAAAGATGATGTAGTACGGATTCGAAAAAAATTGCTCGCCTAAAAAAATGAATTTCTTATGCTCGCATATGTAGTTATTTCTAAATAAATGGTCATATTTTTTTCAATTGTGTTCATATATGACATGCTTTACTTGTAGTGAGATAATTGTATGATAGTCATGAGGATATCAGTCGGCAAGGCTTGTTATCACTTTTACCTAATGCATTACTTGATGAAGAGGTTTTTTCTTCATTTGACTTCATTGATAGTTTTGATCTCTATGTATCAGGTTTTTGTTTGGTTGATTATAATTAATATCATAAGGTATAATTATTATTATGTTTAGATTATTTACATTATGCGTGATTACCTCACACAACGTGAATCCTATAAAAGTCATAGGCAACCAATCAGCTGGTTCCTACTAATGAGATATGCAGTTAGTGAATACTTATTCTCTATTTTATAGTCAATATCATTTTATTGATAAGCTACTTCATGAATTTAAGTACTATTTTCTTTGAGTTTCATGTCATAAATATATAGTAATTTGTGAAAATGCCAAATGCACATATGGATGGGTTCAAGGCTGCTTCCTAATATCACAAACGTTATATGTATGATTTTAACTAGTGCCAACAGGTAGTGTGTGTCTTCGTTTGAATTATTATTTATGACATATGTGGTAAAATTTAAGAATATTATTGGACAGATATTTTCTCTCATGAATGATTGTGGCCACCATTGGTTTCTATTGTTGGTTAAAATTAAAGAAAAACAGGCTAAGATATGGGACCCACTACCGAATCCATGTCGGACACGAGAAAAGGAAATACACGCCAATACCATTGTAAGTATGATCTACTTTCACTCAAAGACATTTAGCAATCCATGTAAATTATGTTATTAAGGGTTGATGTTAATTTCACTTTCAAATAGTTACATTCATTAGACGCTATACTACACAGTGTTGTGAAATCAACATATCAAGTACCTTAGAGTTTCTTGTCATTTGGAGTTAGTCATGGTCAAGGAGTTCCTAGGCAACCAAACGGTTTTGATTGTGGAATTTATATCATCAAATTTATGGATACTTATGGAATCATCACTAACAAATCCTATGTGGTACGATTTCTTATGCTTTTTATTTATTATACTTTATTGTTGTTCCTAATGTTGTTGTTATTGGACAATTGACATTATGAAATTGCGTTAAAATTTCAACAGCATGACTCTCAGAATGTTCGGGCTTAGCTTGCATTGCAACTTATGGACTCTCCATTCAACGAACAATTATTGACGTTAGTGCATGAAGAGTATAGTAACGCTGCTAATTATCTACACGATTCTAAGTTAGCATCAATGGTAAAAAATTGTAATGTGTCCACTAGAAAAAGCCATAAGAACACTTCAAGGAAAAGTCGTTCAAGGCGAAAGAAATGAAAAGTTGTTACAAGTTATGATGACAATTTGTTCACAAGTCACAAATTCTTTTGATGAAAATTTACTTCAAACTAGAATGTGCCTAAATTCTTTGTATATAAGTTATCATGATGGCCGAAGTTACATGGACTTTGTTAAATACTTTGATTATTTGGTTTTAACAAGTTGTTGTTGTTGTTTACAATTTACAAGATAGTTGACAATCAAATTATCATTATAACATATTACAGAGACTGCTTATTTTTAGTCGACGTGGCCTTACTGTGAGATAGCTAATAGCTTGTTCTTACTGTTTTTTTTTTTTTTTTTCAGTAATGGGTTCATCTTGGCAATGCGCATAAATCTAGTGTGATAACATGTATTATAGAGTCCATGCTAGAATAAATAGATATTGGTCAAAGTAATATAATAAATCATTTCACGATTCGTCTTCCAAGTAAGCCTCATTTGAAAGTAATGACACCGTTCATTCCATACATGATAATATGAAAATATTCACTTCTTAGAATCTTGTTTTACCACCCGGGTTGGAAGTGAAAATAAAACCAAAGGCTCATTCTCGGATTATCGGACGATGTATTCTATATTTAACTATACTAAAATTAAATCCAAGTTAATTAAGCAAGATGGGAAGTGATTTTAACCAAATAAAAAAAAGTCATCGATCACTGACAAGTTATTATGAGGCCACTAATTACAGTATATGCTAGTATCAGTTTCGGAGGTTGCCCAAAATATGTTGCTGTTGTGAATGCAGCCATAAGTTTCTTCTAAAATGTCATGTATCCAACGATCAGTTGGCTCGAAGGTAAAACTTAGGGAACTTCGCAGGGTTGATGACATCCAATCAGATGGTGTGAACACATTTGTACCTAAGAGCATTGAGTCAACGTCATTGGATGTAGACTCTTTTATGCCCACACTGCACCCAGCTTCATTAGGATGCACACAATTTGACGGATTTAATTGGCAAGTTTGTTTTGTATGGCCAGGCTGAAAATATTGAGTACATTTGCAATTTTTAACCCCTTGGTGTTTTGCTGTTTTGGTACAACCTTTCGTTTTAACAACGTTTATGGTATATGTACTAGTTACTCTAACTTCATGATATGAAATATATGTCGACATGGAATGCTAGTGGATTTCATCATCTTGCAAGAACAATTGATGACATCTTTTTCTATATAAAGTACAACTATCCATTTTATATCAGGATGCTAGAATTTAATTAGAGTATAGATATAGGAATCTTTTGTTTTGGCACATTGAGGCATGATGAGTGTGGCCTCACACTAGATCTTTATTCGAACCCAATGAAATATATTCCTTGTATATATTTCGGAGGTATGTTTTTCAATGTTGGGCAGATGTGTTATGAGTATAGGGGCTGTGTGGTTTATGTTAAACTCATCTTATACTTCTTTGTGCCTAATGCAATACAATGCACGATTGATTTGTCTAATCAAATTATATAATTTCAGCTTGTGTTCAACAAATCGAGCTAAGTAAGAATTCAAGCTCTCACACCTTTGGGTAGTTCACATTCCGCCAAAAAACATACCTTTCAAATAAGCCTCTACCTATTTTTTACGTTTCGTATACATCTTTTGAACCTAATCATTTACGTCTAGGCCTAAATCATCGACTGCCGAGAACCATTGTCGATCAAACTCATCTAGAGACATCGAATTGAACATTAATTCTCGAAATTTTAATGTAAACTCCTCATTCTTCACGTTTGCTTGTGCATTCCTTTGAAGATGCCAATAGCACAACCGATGTGCACATCCACACATGACTGTTTTAATAGCCTTCGACATGGCTTTGTCACCATCAGTTATGATACTTGTGGATTTTTATGTTTCATTGCCGACAAAATTATTTGTAAGAGCCATACATATGATTCAATAGTTTCATCAATCAGTAAGGCAAATTAAAAAACGATGGTTCTTTTATGATGATTAAAATTAGCGAATGCAACCAAAGGTTTGTTGTATGCATTCTTTCTATATATTGCATCGAAGGCCATAACATCTCCAAATTGTTCGTAGTCGTACTGAGTAAGAGTGTCGGTCCAGAACAAGTTACGCAGTCTATTTTCCTCATCCAACGTATACTCGAAGTACATTCCAGCATCATAATCAGCCCTTGCAGCAATAGCGGCTTCTGTATCGGTGTCAGTAATTTAAGCACGGTTACCTGAATCTATTCGGTTCTGTAAGTCCTTACCCATATACCCAACCTGATGGAACCCTCTTGCTTCATTAGACTTGTAATCCATGAATTGGGACACTTTCACACTGACTTGCAACCAGAAAAATCATTAAATTAATGGACCAATAAACATGAAATGCGTATCATTAATTTGATACTAAGACCATTCTAATAGAAACCAAAGAAACTTGAAATTGATGTCAATGAACACGAAACCGAGGACCACTAACTTACAATTGGGAAAATCATGAAATTAATAGACCAATTAACTTAAAACGTATACCATTAACTTGATACTGAGGGCATTAAACTTAAAACTAAAAGAACTTGAAAGTAAGGGCAGTAAACATGAAACCGAGGACATTAACTTGTAAACGGTAAAATCATTAAATTAATGGACCAATAAATACGAAATGCGTACCATTAACTTGATATTAAGACCATTCGACTTGAAACTAATGCCAATGAACATGAAACTAGAGACCATGAACTTGTAACCGAGAAAATTATTAAATTAATGGACCAACAAACACGAAATGCGTACCATTAACTTGATACTAAACCATTAGACTTGAAACCAAATGAACTTGAAACTGACGCTAATGAACATAAAACCATGAACCTTTAACTTGCAATTGGAAAAATCATGAAATTCATGGACCAGTAAACATAAAACGTATATCATTAACTTAATACTGAGACCATTAAACTTAAAACCAAAAGAAACTAGAACTAAGGGCAATAAACATGAAACCGGAGATCATTAACTTACAACCGAAAAAATCATAAAATTAATGGACCAATAAATATAAAACGTGTATCATTAACTTAATACTGAGACCATTAAACTTGAAACTAACAAAACTTGAAGCTGATGCCAATGAACATGAAACTGGGGACCATTAACTTGCAACCTTTAAAGTCATGAAATTAATGGACCAAACATGAAACACATATCATTAACTTGATACTGAGACCATCAAACTTGAAACAAAAAAAAAACTTAAAACTAAGTGCAATAAACATAAAATCGGGGACCATGAACTTACAATTGAAAAAATCATGAAAATAATAGACCAATAAATATAAAATACGTATCAATAATTTGATACTGAGACTAATTAAACTTGAAACTAAAAAAACTTGAAGCTGATGCCAATGAACATGAAACCGATGACCATTAACTTACAACTGTTAAAATCATAAAATTAATGGACCAATAAATATATAAAGCCTACCATTAACTTGATATTGAGACTATTAAACTTGAAACCCAAGGAACTTGAAACTGATGGTAATAAACATGAAATTAGGAACCATTAACTTGAAACGGAGGACCATTAACTTGCAACCTTGAAAATCATGAAGTTCATAGACCAATAAACATGAAACACATACCATTAACTTGATATTATGATCATTAAACTTGAAACCAAAAACACTTGAAAGTGAGGGTAATGAACATGAAACTTGAGACCATTAACTTACAATCTTGAAAATCATGAACTTAATAGACTAATAAACATAAAATACCTATCATTAACTTAAAACTAATTTTTAATTATTATAGAATTAATTTTTTATTATTGTAGCCTTTATTATTAAAATAATTAATATTTTATTTATTATATAATATAATAATAACTAACGGAGCAACCGGTTACTCTATACCGATTGCCCCAGTTTTTCATTTTTCGTGCTGCCACTTGGCAGCCAAACAATGACCAACTCTTTTTTTTTTTTCCTACATGTATCACATACATGACGGTATTGGAGCAATGCCCGGTCAATATATTTCATTTAGGTACCCGCAACTATGCTCAGCCGCACATGAAATTTCTTAGTCCCCACCAATCTTTGCTTTTCAATATTAAATAAAATAAAATATTCTCCTTATTATCTCTCCCTTTGTCCAATTTTTTTATTACTGCCAGCACTCTTTTCCTTGTTTTCTATAAAATTCTTCCACCTCTCTAATTATTATTTTATTATTAATGTTGGTATTATTAGAATCGCGTTGATGAGAACTGTCAGTGTTGGAATCGTACTAATGAGAACAGAGACATGGATGACTGGATGTTTAAGGTTTGGTTTTTAGAAAAAATAATTTGAAATTAGGTTAAAAAATGAAGAGGGTAAAACTAAAATTCTAAATAACATGTAAAGGTAATTTGGTAATTTTGATGCGTAGCTTGAAAAAAAAAGTTATTGAGCCAATAATAGAAAATTTTTGCGTGCGTATATTAAATACATTATTAAATACACTTGCCAAAAACATCCATAATGCACGTATCAAAAATTTTTTTCCAAAATGTATATGTTAACATTGTGATCTCAATTTACATTCTAGTTTACTTATTGGCAGTTGTAATAATGAGGTTAACCTCGTTAACTAACTATCGTAACCTAATATTAAAATTGAACTCCCATCAACATCAACATATACATATAAAATTATAGGCTCCATTCTCTTCAAGAACTATTTCCTATAACCTTATGCATCTTAACACTTTTTCACAGTAGTAGAAACTTATTTACTAGCCCTCAATCTCTGATTTTTATTAAATATAATACTAAATTAAATATAATACTAACTCAAATATTATAATATTTTGTAGGGCTTATATAGATACATAAAAGTATATATGGTAAAAGTTTCAAAGCCAATTTATTCAAAATCTATTTCAAATAAATTTTATTTCAAGACTAATAAATACTGAAATCCAGAATCCAGCATTGAGGATCCTTCGCTCATCAATTCAAAAGAATCAAAATAATTAATATATAAGGAATTGAGACCCCAAATTTGGAACCCCAAAGAGTAAATCTAGAAAATTTCACAATTTTTAGAGAAGGTTTCGTTGGCCTAAACAATTTTTTTTCCATCTTACAACACTGCAGAAATGTCAATTGTCCAAAATCTCAATGTCTAATTTGAAAATTCATTAAAAATAGAATATAAGTCATTTTTTTGATAAAATGAAATTCTATGTAACCCTCAATATGTCTATTTTTACCCTTCTTGATCTAAGTACATAAATTAATGTAAGTAGAGAATGATAAGTGAAATCTAATTTGCTCTATCTTCCTAAGAATCTTGATATGAACAAATTTTCAAAATTCAAAATGTATAATTTTAATTTTTTTATATAATAACTTATAAAAATTATATAATAACTTAAGAATCAAAAATTCCAAATTTATCTTAGAGATCAAACACAATAATTTCTAAGTTTTTATAAAAAAACAATTGTTATACTCTAATGATAAAAACTAAGAAGCAGCAAATTGCCGACCGTATAAGGTTGCTGCTTAGTTTTTATGTCCCATTTTTCTCTTCAATTTTCTTATTTATAGATAGGGTATTTGCTAGTGGGCTTGGGTGGGTTTGACTTAAAACAGATAAAACATAGCCCCATAATAATCCTAAGCCTAAAATCAAGTAAGTCCAAGCACTTAAACGATACTTATGCCCACTTTGATATTATTGGTCTGACAAATAACAGTAACAGTAACAATAACATAGTAAAAAATTAAAGCGGAAAAAGAAAATAGCCCATAATCATAACAATTCAATCAAAATAATATTAATAGTTACTCACTTGATTTCGGGGTATTACACCTTATTTTAAAAAACTTGATAATAATTTTATATACATAGAGTTGGCTTCAAGTTCGAAATTAAAATCAGATATTAAAATTTAGAAGGAGTTTATAAAATTATAAAACAGTGAAAAAAGCAGTTTATCATATTGTAAACTCTTCCCACATTTTAATTTCAAATCTGAAACTGAAGATATATATACATCATCACTTTATTAAAATAGGGATATCTTCACTAGAGAATTATTATTATTATTATTATTGTTGTTGTTGTTGTTGTTGTGATGTTGTTGTTATTGTTATTATTATTATTATTATTATTATTATTATTAAATGTTCCAATCATTAATTTCTAACTTTATTAAAGTCTGAGATAATTTAAAAGATAAAAAAAATATAATGTATTGAAGTTTGTTTTTTTTTTTTTTATCTTTTAATAAAGTCAGAGATCCCTAATTAGAAAATCACTCAATGTACCATATATATATATATATAAAAGGGAATCACTAACTTCAGTAAAGAATAAGTTAAAAGATTAAAAAAAAAAAACATAGATGTTAATACACTACAAAGATAAATTATAGCTAACCAGATGGGTGTTCAAAATATTTTTTTACTTTTTTTATGAACATATCGCTTATCATATTATCAAATTGAAATTCAAAAAATAATAACAAGATGCTAGAGGGGACATAATGAGTCTTATCTCTCAAGATCCACATAGCGCTAAAACAAAAATTATATGAAGAAAAATAATTAAACAAAAGTACTTTATATTTCTTAAGAAATATAATATGAATACGAGCATAATGGGAAGTTTGCATTTTAAAAACATGAGCATAGTAATTTAACTCAAAAGAAATTAATGACAGTATGAATATCCGAATTTCTAAAGATTTTGTATCTGATAATGTATGATAATAAAATTATTAAGAAAGTGAAATACTGAAATTGACAGGAAATCTTTTCAAATCAGCAGGATTCAAAATGTATACTATATCAAACCATTTTTTTCTACATAAGAACAAGCACTATATATACTGGTGTTTAAGCCGTGTTTAAGCCACCAGGCCTTTGGCCTGGTGGTGAGGGTTGCTACCCTCTAAATTGGAGGGCAGCAGTTTGAGCTCCCACAATTACATTGTGGGAGTAAATCATTCCTTAAAGTCAATTTGCTTCCTTACCTAAATATGAGGAGTAGACATCCCTCGAATATTAGTGAGAGCTTACAATCTGGACAGTGCTTCATACGAGTGTGAGGAGTAGACATCCCTCTAATATTAGTGAGGGCTGAAAATCTGGACAGTGCTTCATACGAATTAATGTAAACTAGCCTCAGACATAGTCTGATTTGTAAATATCAATTATGGTCTCATAGTATATGAGTTGTAATCTTGAGCAATAGTCTCATGTTTCAAAAAAAAAAAATATATATATATATATATCTGATGTTTTTTACGGCAATAATTAATAATCGAATAAGGTCACAATCTAATGTTATAATCTCGCTAGCTGATCTATTGATTTGATCCTCTCGTATTGACCATATATCTAATTCAATATTATTAATTAATGGCTTTTGCATATAAAACAGTAAATTTATAATAGCTTTTTTGGTGATGGCAGGTGGCAACAGCTACTCATGTTGGCGTGTCAAGTGTTGGTGCATGACTCGGTGGTCATTGGTCAAATTGAGAAAGTCACGAGTCTTGGCGGCGATGGTTTGTCTGAAACTCGCACAGTTGATGAAATGCTCATTTCGAGCATTCTCTTGTCTCTGAAACTACCGAAAACTTAATATTTCTTTAGAACTATATATTCTTTGTACAAGCACAAAATATTGGACATATAATAACAACAATATTGGACTATTGGTAATTGGTTGCGCGCCCCCACTGGTTGTCTCATGCTCTTTTGTTCTTTTAATCGATTGTCAAATTTAAACTAGTCTCATTCTCTTTACTTCTCTCTATGTTCTTCATATTCTATGCTCTCCTTGGGTCCATCCACTTTGTCAACTCCAACTACTTCAAATATTTTTTTCTCAACATATGTTAGAAGCTTAATTTTCAGTTAAAATATAAAGCCTACGCACTCATAACATGGTAAGCTCTTCTTCATGTTATATATATATATACATCATCAACATATGTGGCAGCTAAACGAAATATCCAAGTTATTAATCTGATATACATCATGGCTGTTGCATTATCAGTGCTGTTCTATTCTCTCATTTTCACTCACATGACCATTAGTGCTGCCACATTCCCCTCTCCTAGCAGATCTACACGGCTAACTATCAAGCTTATTCACCGTGACTCCATCCACTCTCCATATCACAATCCAAATGAGAATCCTGCGCACCGCGTTCAACGTGTTGTCAACATTTCAATTGCTCGCATGGAGTACTTGCAAGAGAAAATTAGATCACATAATACTTACCATGCTGACATTCTTCCCAGCAATGATATTTCCGATTCTTTGTTCTACTTAAATATCTCCATCAGCCAGCCACCAATCCCGCAGTTCACAGTCATGGACACCGGCAGCTCCCTTTTGTGGGTTCATTGCCACCCTTGCAGAGATTGCTTCCCAGAATTAGGCACAATTTTTTATCCCTCAAGATCCTCTTCTTACGCTTACGTGCCATGCGACTCTGAACAATGCCGGTATTTCCCTTCTGCGCAGTGCAGTGCTTATAAAGACCGATGTATCTACACTCAATTATACCTTATTGGCCCTACAACATCTGTGTTCGTCTCCACCGAGAAACTGACCTTCGAAACGTCAGATGAAGGCACAATTCATGTGCAAGATGTCGTTTTCGGATGTGGCTTCAGTATTAACCAGAATTTTAAATTTTCTGGGATTTTAGGTCTGGGATTCGGTAGATCATCTCTAGTGTCTCAGCTGAACTACTCGTTCTCTTACTGCATTGGGAGCTTGCATGATCCGGACTATTTACATAACAAGCTGATTCTAGGGCATGGAGCAATAATTGATGAAGGCGATGCTACCCCGCTTCAATTTATAGATGGACATTATTACGTAACCCTTGAAGCTATAAGCGTTGATGGCAGAATGCTTGACATAAACCCTAATATTTTCAAAAGGGATGATAGTGGTGGTGGAGTTATCATTGACAGTGGAACAGATGTAACTTGGCTTGTGAAAGAAGCCTACGAGGCACTTCATTATGAAGTTATGATACGTCTCGAAGGGAAGCAGATGAGATCATATTCGTGGCCAAACAAATTGTGTTATCATGGGATCTTGTCTCGTGACCTCAAGGGGTTTCCAACTGTTAGGTTTCATTTTGGGGGCGGAGCTGAGTTGGCATTGGAGAAAGAGAGCATGTTTTATCAACCGAGGCCAGATGCATTTTGCATGGCTGTGAATCCGGCTTCTATCAATCATAGAGACGTAAACTTTTCACTCATTGGAATGATGGCTCAACAATTTTACAATGTGGGTTATGACATTGGTGGGAAGCGGATAACTTTCCAGAGGTTGGATTGTGAACTTCTTGAAGATGATTGATATTTTATGATGATAGATCATCAGAGATCATCATATGGGGGTTAAGTTGAGCTTTCGATCATTAATTAATAAATTAAGAGAGAGTGATCGATAAAAGTACAATGATTTTTTTTTTTATAATTTATATATAAGTAGAAAGTTTGATTGGATGTATAGTAAAAGCTTCCACCAATAAATCTCACCAAATTTTTCATTATGGTTTTCAAATTTTTTGTTATATGTATTAAATATACTGGATTTCATTTCCAACTTTTTTTATTGCGGGCTGGCGGGCTGCGCTTAGTTAGCTTTGGACATAAGCACCATGCTTTTGCAAATGGGGGCGCATGCATTGGCATGGCTTTGAATCCGAGTTTTATCAATGGTGATTACACTAACTTGTCAATTATGGAATAATTTGTCTCAACTAAATTACAATGTGGGTTATGATGATCATCAGAGAAATCATCATATAGGGGGATGATCAAGCCTCAGTATATAATGAGAAGATGAAATATCGTAATTTTTAAGATTCTACAATTAAAGAGCTTAAAATTAAAAACATACATTTATGATTCTGTTGTGAATTCAAGGAGAATGAATTAACAAAAAAATTGGGGATTGGTTGATATTGTACGAGTGAAAATGTGAAATTGCTCTCAATTCTTGGATGAAGGTAGGCTGCCTCATTTACATATAATTTTTAATTTGGCAATCAAAATATTGAAGATCAGATCGGTAATTCAAGAAATCTCATATGAATTTTATACTAGAAATCATGTCCGTTGAGATCACGTGATATAAATCATCAAACCTGATTATTTTAGAGTTGCCAAACATGATTATGTTATAGTTTCAAAATTTTATTATTTTATAATGAAGAGTTAACTCAAGTCTATTGAGATCTAAATCACTCATTGTGGAGAGAAATTTGTATGAGATAAGCTTAATATACCACCTTAGAACCAATGGTGCTCTTTTATGTGGTAAAATTATGGGACCTAAATTTGGTCCCATAAATTATTTTAAATACAAAATTTCTTAGGTCTCACATTGAAATCCACCAATGATCTCATTTTATGACTTACTTCTCTGCCACATGATAGGGTACCATTGAAGAGACTCATCATCTCAGCATGCTAAGGTGATAAGCCTGTCGTATGCAAGTTTTTCCCCTCATTGTGAGTGGTGAAGAACCACATCACATGTGCTATAATCAATAGAATTATAGGAATGAGACCATGCAATAAAAATTTGGGTAGGGATATTTCCAACCTATAATATGTGTAAATTCACCTCATTTCCAAAAATAATTTATAAAATAAAATTTAAAATAAAGAGACAGTTTAAGCAATTAATCAATTATATATTTTTCTTTACATAAGTCTTGTTTTTAATCATTAATATGATTTTAACATAATTTAATTTGATTATTTGATCCCGCAACAAAAATGACTAAATTATCTAAAACATGTGCTTTAGTGATAATAGTTTAAACAATTAATAAGGATTTAATTAGTTAATTGTTCAAATTTCTTCTTGATTTGAAAATTATTAAAAATAATACGAATTTTTTATAATTACTTTTCTAAAGTGGGGTGGGTTTAAAAAAATTGAGGAGTGAAAATATCATCACTCTAACTTGTTAATTAATCTATATTCCATGACAAACTCAAAAAAGCTCTAGCCTGGTACTCCAAATTAATTCAATTTAGCTCGGTTCAATTTTATCTTGTACATTCAATTTACTACAATGACAATCATGAGTCCATAAATTCATAAATAAAAAATAACATAATAAAGTCAAATAAATCAACACAATAAAGTCCAACACGAAACAAACTTACATAATATAGAAATCCACTACAAGTTAAAAATTCACAATAATAAACAAAATAAGAACGCAACAATATAAAAATCACATATAACTATATTAGAATTCCACATACCAACACACACATCCACATCCATATCCACAATACTTACTTTATTTCTCATAATGAGAGAAGACTAACAATTAAACATATTAAAATAAATTGTACACCTATCATGTTAATACTTGTATACATAAAATCTATTTTAAATTTTCAATTTTCTTCTCCAAACCTTTTTGTTTGGTTTTAAATCGAACAAAACAAAACAATTGGTTGTTTTATGTAAGTGTTATTTTGTTTTATGTAAGTGTTGTATCATGTTAATATTTACTGAATGTAAGTATTATGTTGTTTTATTTAAAAAAAAAATCTCAAATATGATTTTTTCACATATTAACAAAGCATGAAAAGTTAAAAAAAAAAATTTGAAGACATGTATATGTTTTTGGTATGTTATATGTTTTTTTCTTATTAATTACGTAAGCCAACCAATAATTATTTAATCATTTAAATTAAAATTAATGTATAAAAACTATCCAAAATCTATTATAAAAATAATAATTATAAATACAAAGAGTTAGATTTATTATAAAACACACTCACTTAAAGTCCTATTATGTTTCAAGTTCTCATTCACGTTATTAAAAAAAAATAATATCGGAATACACTTCGATCAAGGCAAAGGGAAGCTAATAAATAAAATAAAATAATAAAAGGATAATTTATATAAGTGAAAATAAATGTGTTTAATATGGGTATTAATAAGAAAGAATATTAAAGTTTTATTTAATCGTTTTGACATTAAATAAAAGTCAACTATATAATTCAGACTATTTAACTTATTTAGCTTATTCTATTCAGACTTAAATATCTTTCAAATCGGATATAAGTTATAAAAAATAAACAAATTAAAAACTCTAAAAATCTAAAAATAATTAAAATTCAAATTTTCAACAAAAAAAGAAAATAAGCTCTACGCTTTATGTCTCCAAAGAATATTAGTTAAATTATACTTGAAAATTAGCTAAAATTAAAAGAAATGAAAAATAACATCAATTTGTTTAATAAAACATCATATGATATATATATAATAAAATTATTAAAAATTAATAACAAAGGAAATATTGCATAAATTATTATAATTTTGAGGGAATAGTGTATTATAAATTTAAAAGAATAATAAGTGAGCAATTATGCTAGTTTAAAGTGGGCAATCCAAAAGCTTCTACTTGTAATTGTATATAAAAGGAATAGACACAGAGAAGAAAAATTCAATACAAAAACGAAACAAAGACGAACAATAGACAAAGGTAAGTTAACTTCAGGCTACTGATTTTACTCTAGCTATAACACGTATACATAGTTGGTGCCCTAGTGGAGTGGGTGACAAGATATGTTATAAAACCCAAAGCGGTGAACTCACTTTCAAAATGGTGAGTCCACAATCACAAGTGATACTTCCATTAGTTTGGTGGATCCATAATAATTCATAACTCTTCTTTGGATATCACCACTTAATGGATTATATAATGATGTCATAGTGCTTTTAAACTGTCTTATTAAAAAATTTTACCAGTAAAAACTCAGTAGGAAAACCTGATCAAGGAAAAAAAAGTACAGTGCACATATGTTTAGATTATGCTCCTCCACATTAGTACTTCTTTTGATGAGTATTAGACCAGATGAATACTCCTCTTGATAGCAACATGTATTAATTAAATAGTTTATTAAAATAATGCATGGCGATGCTATATATTATTTTCTCAAACATAGATGTTGGTAGAACTTTTGTAAATATGTCAGCTAAATTATATATGGAGCGGATCTGTTTGATATCAATCTTCTTATTCTGTTAGAGCTCATGAGTATAGAAGAATTTTGGTGAAATATGTTTTGATTTATCCTCTTTAATGTATCGTTCTCTGCGTTGAGCTATACATGCAGCATTATCTTCATATATCATTGTTGATATATCTGAACATGAAGATGTTTTACACGTACTTTAAATATAATGGATTACAGATCGCAACCTTAGACGTTCTCGACTGACTTCATATAGTGCAAGAATTTCATAATGGTTAGAGAATATTGTAACAAGAGTCAGTTTCGTAGACTTCCAAGAAGTTGTTGTACCATTAAAAGTGAAAACATATCTTGTTTGTAAACGAGCTTTATGGGGATTAGATAAATAACCTGCATCAGCATAACTAACAAGACCTGGATTTTTCGTTAGTTCATTAGAATAAAATAAACCTAAATCAATTGTTCCTTAAAGATAACAAAAAATATGTTTGACACTATTCTAGTGTCTTCTAGTTGGTTCAGAGCTAAATCAAACTAGCAGGTTAAGATCAAGAGACTGGACTACCATTGAGTTACTTAATGGGTAAGCTTTAATCATGTTGAAATGTTTCAAAATTTTTTCAGTGTAAGTTTACTGATGGATAAAGATACCATTAGGTATGTACTCGGTTTGCAGCTCGAGATAATACTTAGTACTCCCCAAATCTTTCAATTAAATTTATTTTTTAAATAGTCAACAGTCTTTTGAAGTTCTTCAAGAGTTCATATTAAATTCAAATCATTAACATAACTTGTGACAATAACAATTCCAAATTCTAAGTACTTGATTAAAACACATAAACAGATAGGATCATTAACATATCCTTTTTTAATAAAATATTCACTAAGGTGATTATACCACATGCGTTCAGATTGTTTTAATCCATATAAAGATCTTTGTAGCTTTATTGAATATAAACTACGATGTGATCATTGACAAGATTTTGGTATTTTAAATCCTTCAAGGATTTTTATATGTGTGTGTGTGTGTCAAGTGACTAATATAGATAAGCTGTCACTATATCTATGAGACGCATATCAAGATTTGTTTATATAGCTAAACCAATTAAAAATCGAAACGTAATTGCACATATAACAAGAGAATATATCTCCTTATAATCAATGTCTGGTCTCTGTGAGAAGCCTTGTACAACAAGTCGTACATTATATCTTACGAATTCATCATTTTCATTATGTTTCTGTACAAATAACCATTAGTACCCAACAGTTTTAACACCTACAAATGTTTGGACCACAGGTCCAAATACTTCATGTTTGGCTAAAGAAGTCAACTCTGCTTGATTTGCTTCTTTCCACTTAAGCCAGTCATGCATCAGTCTACATAAAAAAATATAAAACTGATTTGTAATTCTTCGATTGATGATTTTATTAATACAAACATGATACTTATATACAATTGTTGGTTGATATGAATCATAAAAGAATCCCTATGATTATGCCTTTAATTCTATAGGTACAATATTGTCCTATATATGTTTTAAAATATCTTTGTAAAATACATGACTATAAAAGCTTTATCGAAGGTTGACAACTTTATTTTCAAAAATTTTTCTTAATCTGACTTGTAGTCATTTGATCCTTGTGATTGTTGCTCTTGGTTTTGGAATTATTGCACATGATTTGTTTATTGTAATTCAGGCTAATACGTATCATAACCCTTCAAGTTGGCAAGTGGTATGAAATGATGAATTGATTTTTTGATAACGGCTTTGTTAATACATCAGCAATCTAATTTTTTGAACTGATGAATCGAGTTGTTAATTGGCTTGCAATGACTTTTTTTATGAATAAAATGATAGTCCAGCTCTATATGTTTTGTCCTTACATAAAAGACTGGAGTTTTTTATAGATAAATAGCATTTTGATTGTCACATAATAGTCAAGGAAGCTTAATGCCAATATCTTTGAACAAATAGGTCAGCCATGTGATTTCTACTGCTACTATTGCAAGAGCTCGATATTCTGCCTCTACACTCGAACGAGAAACTGTAGATTGCTTTCTGGATTACCATGAGACACAATTTACTCGCACATAAATATAGTAGCTGGTAGTGCTTCTTCTAGTTTCAGTACATCCTGCCCTATCTACATCATAAAATACAGATAGAGTTAATGAACTTTGAGATAAATATTTAAGACTATGATTTATACTCCCTTTGAGTTAACGCAGTATGCGTTTGACAGCCTTAAGATCTACTTCAGTTGGTGCTTGAAAGTGTTGACACACTTTGTTGACTGCATGGACAATATCCAGCCATATAAAGGTTAGATATTGTAATGCTCCAACCAAACTTCTATAAGCCATAAGATCTACAAGTTTTGAGTTATTGGGTTGTGCTTGAGTTTGAATAGCCATTGATATAGTAATATGAGAGCAATCAAGCATTTATGCTCTCTATAGTAGATTTCTTGTGTACTTAGTTTGGGAAATAAATGCTCCACGATGAAACGACTGAATTTCAATTCCAAGAAAGAAGCGAAGTTGCTCTAAATCCTTGAGATCAAATTCCTTGCTTAAAAATTTGATGAGTGTTCTATAATAAAACCATTATTTCCTGTAATAATAATGTCATTAACGAACACAAGCATTAGAGTTTCATAATTATGTTCATGCAAAATAAAGAGTAAAGGGAGTCTTACTACACTTAAGTTCAAAAAAATATCGTGACAGCCTTTCGAACCAAGCACATGTTACTTGTTTTAGGCCGTATAGTGACCTATTTAACTTATAGACATATTCTGAAAAATTTTTAATTAGCAAAGTTAGTTCTATATATATTTTTTCCGTAAGATTGCTGTTGATGCAGTTTTTCCCGCGTGCCTCGAAACAGTGCCTTCAAGTAGCTCGAGCAGGACTATCTGAACCTTCTGCTCGCGACAGAGAACAGTGCCTCGATCCTTCTGCTCGCGATAAGCTCGATCTCGAGCAGGATTGCCTCATTCGTCCTGTTCCGCTGTCTTCTTCAGAACGGAGATTTTCCGGTCCTGTACTCACAGAAAACAGGGTCAGGGGTCGCTGGGCGTGTTCGGGCGAAAACCCTCCGACGCTCAAGTCAGTATTAGGGTTGTTCTTTTTGGTATCTTTCTTAGTGAGGGAGACCGGAAAGATGAAAGAGATATTTTTTCGCCCTCTCTTTTTGGATAAGTATGGTGTTTTTTCAGAAAGTTCAGATAAGAGAAATTAGAAAAGAGCCTGTATCAACTTATGGATCTTTTTCTGAATCGGATTTTCCAACCCCCTTCTCCAATTAGTTTTTCCAACCCTTGTAACGTTCCCCTTCGTTTCCTCTTATACTCCATTTTTCCCGCTCTTTCCATTTCCAGGCTGTCCACTCCCACGTTAGTGGTATATGGGTCCCTCTGACAGCTGGGATTAGCGGAATATTCCCTGGAGATGAGCAGTTGTCCCCTTAACCCGATTCACGTGGCCAGATCACCATGTCGGGCATGTGCGCTAGAAATGATGATACCTTGGAGGCATGTGCCGGCCATCGGCAACAGTATCACCACCATACCATGTGGGGCCCTGGTCAGACATTAAAAGGTGTGCCAGGATTCTGAGAAAACGGGTCGGGCTGCCCTGGGCCGGGTCTTGTCCAGTTGTGCTCGTGGACTTAACCTCTGCGAGCAGGAAAGGAGTGCTCGGCTCTCGACCTTGACCAGCTTTGACCTGAGGAGACGACCTCGAGAGGCAATGGTGTGCGCAGCTCTCGACTTTGACCAGCTTTGACCTGAGGAGACGAGCTCGAGCAGGCAACGGTGTGCTCCGCTCTCGACCTTGACCAGCTTTGACCTGGAGAGCTGCTCGGGCCAGGCTGTCCTCGGGGTGTTTTATTCGAGCTGGAGGGGCCTCGAGGAGACCTGCCCGATATTACCCAAACAATTGCCATAGAGAAAGACATTTTTCACGACAAACTATCTCATTACCCAATTTGAATTTATGGCAACAGAATGAATGACCCGTATGGTTGTTAGCTTCAATAATGGACTAAATGTTTCTTCAAAATCAAGCCTTGGTATTTGTGTATATCCTTGAGCTACAAACCTCGCCTTATAGCTATCAACTGTACCATTTTCATTAAACTTAATACAAAACACCCATTTTGGTCCCATAACGTTTACGCCTTTTGGTCTCTCAATAAAATTCCATATTTTATTTTTATGAAGGGTCTCAATTTCATCTTCCATGGCTGATTTCCAGTGGGCAATTTTTAAAGTAGAGTTTCATGTTTTTGGTTTAGTTTCCATGTTGAGTGCCATTTGATCAAGAAAGTCTGGATTGTTACAAAGCTTATTTCTGGTAATCATGTGATGAGGAGCTATTGTAGCATGATTTTGTATTTGCGTGGTTTTTTCAATTTGTTGGCCTGTAGGTATTCGAAGATCCACAAATACATTTAAGGTGTGTTTGGTACAAACAATTATGGGGCATTAAAATATTGTTCACATTCCCATAATCTCATGCCCATGTTTGGAAACAATTTTAACTTTGTATTAGCGTGTGCTAATGCAGCAGTTATTCGTGTCTAGCTAATGCGGCAGTTTACTGCATTAGCTTTGCTTTTTTTTTTTGCTTTTTGCTTTTAGTTTTTTTTTTAATTTTGTTTTATAATAATAATAATAATAATAATAATAATAATATAAATTTTGAATTTAATTTAATATAATATTTTTATTTTTACATTATAATTATTAAAATAAATTAATAAATATATAATTTATTATTCAATAATATTATATTTTTTATTTTTATATTATAAGTTATTAATAAATTATAATTTAATATAACTAAGAATAAATATTTAAATATGAATAATTTGAATAATATTAATTTAAAATTAATAATAATATAAATATTAATACAATTTATATATATTAAAATAAAATAAAATATTAATATAATATAATATATCATTTAAATTAATTATAAAAAATTAATATAATACAATGCAGCACCAAACATTATATAGTATTATTATAATACAATGTTAATATAATACGGCATAATTCAATACATTAACATTAAAATAATGTAATACAGCATAATATAATACAGTATCTCAAATGCACCCTTATTGATTAGGATTGCCTACTATTGTTCTCTCAATGGAAGCAACAGAATTGGATACAACATAATACAATACGTCTATCTTAGGCATTGCGTTTGAGTTATTTGAGTCTAATTGTATATTTGTTGTCTCTTAGACTGGATTTGAGCAAAATATGTCTTTTATATTTGCAACATATTTGATGGCCCATGAGGTATTTCAATGACATCAGAATTTTGATTTGTGTGGACATCAGCTTCACAACAAGTTGTATTGTCATTTTTGTCTTTTGTTGTGGTGTTTGCTTTGGTCCATGATTCTGACTCTGGAAAAGTACTTCATTCAGTTACTTGTATAGGTTGCATTGAAGAATTAGACACTATATTTTTTGTAAGGAAAATAGTTTTCATCAAAGACAACATGTCTTGAGATGTAAACTCTTTTAGTTGAGGGATCAAGGCATTTATATTCTCTATGTGTGGGATTATATCCTAAGAAAAAGCATGAATATAATTTTTTGAAAATTTATTTTTGCCATGGTCTCTTAAATAAGGAAAACAACTACATCTAAAGCTTTTCAAAAATTTGTAATCTGAATAACGGTGAAATAATTTATAATATGGTGTGCCTAATTTTAATGTAGATGAAGGTAGCCTATTTGTAATGTAAAAAAAAGTTAAAAATACTTCAACCCAATAACAAAGAGACATGCTTGAATGAAACAATAATATTAATCTAGTCTTTACAATATGCCGATATTTTCTCTCAACTATACCATTTTGTTTAAGTGTTCCTATACAAGAAATATGGTGTATAATACCATATTATTCCAAGTAACTTTTAAAAATCTTTGTTAGAGACATGCTTGAATGAAACAATAATATTAATCCAGTCTTTACAATATGCCGATATTTTCTCTCAACTATACCATTTTGTTTAAGTGTTCCTATGCAAGAAATATGGTGTATAATACCACATTATTCCAAGTAACTTTTAAAATTCTTTGTTAGAGACATGCTTGAATGAAACAATAATATTAATCCAGTCTTTACAATATGCCGATATTTTCTCTCGATTATACCATTTTGTTTAAGTGTTCCTATACAAGAAATATGGTGTATAATACCACGTTATTCCAAGTAACTTTTAAAAATCTTTGTTGTAAATTCACAACCTCCATCACTTTGAAAAATTTTATTTTTTTTATGAAATTAGCTTTCCACTTCTTTTAAGAACTTAATGAAGGAATTAAAAAGGTCAGGAGTTCGTTTTAAAATAGGATAATAAAAAGTTTTTTGCATAAAAGCAGTGGGGCCAGGGCCTTAAAGATCACAATGAATCTTAGATAATGGAGAATCTGAAATTTTATAAGAAGCAATAAACAGTAGTTTGCAACTTTTGCCTAATTGGCAGTTAATATATCTAAAAGTTAATAGATTTTAGATAAGAGGGGTTCTGAGAATCTAGCAGCATATCATTTGAGTCGTCTTGTCCATAATAAAGATGCGCTTCCGTTAGATGAGAAATTTTTAGATGACTAATAGTTACAGATTATTACGACTATTCCTTGGTATGCTAGTATTCTAAATTGCTTGGTTACCAGGATTGTACGTGAGAAATTAACTTGTGCACAAAAGGCTAAGATCAAAGGTAATGTAAAGTACTATATATGAGATAAGCCATACCTGTGGAAGCATTGCTTTAATAAAGTGATTAGAAGATGTGTACTCGAAACTAAATTTACTTTTATTCTCACTTTTTGTCACACTTTAGCTTGTAGAGGATAACTTGGACCATAAAGAACAACCCTTAAAGTACTTACGAGTGGTTTTTATTACCCATCCTTGTTTAAGGATGCATATTTTCTTTTCAAATTGTGTGATCTTTGTCAGAAAATAGGCAACTTAGGACCTAGAAATCAAGTACCATAGTCTCTCATTCTTATAGTTGAGATTTTTTTATGTTTGGGGCATTGATTTCATGGGACCATTTCCTTCATCTTTTGGTAAACTCTATATTATTCTTGCTATTGATTATGTTTCGAAATGGGTTGAAGCAAAAGCTACTAGAATTGACGACTCTAAGGTTGTTGTAGATTTTATAAAATGTAACATCTTTGCAAGGTTTGGAACATCAAAGGCCATGATCAGCAACAGAGGCACTCAATTTTGTAATAGATCAATAGACTTTTTTTTTCCAAAGTACAACATCACTCATAAGGTCTCTACATCTTACCATCCACAAACTAGTGGGCAATAATCGAGAAGTGAAATCAATCCTTGGAAAGCCAATTAATACAAATAGAAATGATTAGAGTCTACGGCTCGATGATGCACTTTGGGCTTATAGAACTGCATATAAGACGCCTATTGGTATGTCACCTTAGAGGTTGGTATTTGGTAAGCCTTATCATCTTCTAGTGGAATTTGAACATGAAACATAGTGGGCGGTGAAACAATATAATATGGAGTTGGACTTCGCCGGCCAACACAGGAAACTCCAATTGCAAGAATTAGAGGAAATACGAAATCATGCTTTTGAGAGTTCGCGAATCTATAAGGAAAATACTAAGGTTTTTCATAATAAGCAGATTTTGATAAAGCACTTTAAAGTTGGGCAAAAAGTTTTACTTTTCCATTCTCACCTAAAGTTATTTCAAGGTAAGTTGCGTTCTCGATGGGCTGGGAACGGGCTGGACCTTTATGTTATTACTAATGTTTTTCCTCATGGTGAAGTTGAGATTAAAAGCTTAAAAACAAATAAAGAATTCAAGGTGAATTTCCATATGTTGAAGCCTTACTATGAGAACTTTTAGAAGCTTAATATAGAAGAGATTCCACTCTCTGAACCCGCGTATGCTGATGAGTGAAATATAAGTGTTGAGTCCTAGAGAGTGTATATTTATAAAGGGTAAAATCATCATTTTACACCCCAAAGTCTCACTAACATCTGCACCTTTATGTATTTTAAGTCCCTTGATATTTAATTGTCTATGTTTATGTGTATTTTTAATACTTTATGTATTTTAGGGGTATTCTAGTCATTTCTCAATAAATGAGAAGTCGGACAGCAAAACGGACAGTATTTTTGAATTCAGAACAGCTAAAAATCTTGGGAAAGACATAAAGGGTAAAATCATAATTTTAAGATTTTGGTGGGCCCCACTACCGTGGTGTTGAATGGTGACGTGGCATTGACCGCTGAAGTGGCATTGACTTCTAACGTGTCGTTGATTGATGATGTGTCATTGACAGATGATGTGGCAGAAGTCTATTGGACCAAAAAATGAGCTTACAATACATGCAATGCACTGGATCATATTTGTTGACTTTTACATTGATCGATGACGTGGTAGAATATTAATGTACATGGAATGACAGCCCTGGTGATGTGTTCCAACTAATCAGAGAGTGCCACGTGGCGCAATCCTGGGCGTCCGAATTATTTTCATTTGATGGCCATGATTTACTTGTTGTATCTATAAATAGGGGGCTCCCTCCCTAATTTGACACCCCTGAATCCATTTTTGGGCTCTATTTTCTTTAATTCCTTCTCCATCTTATATTTTCTATGTATTTGAATAAAATTTTCATTTTACCCGTAGTTATAAAATGAGTAGATAATTTATTTTCAAGCTTGGGTTAAAGGTGAAGTCTCAACATAATCTATGGGCTTAATTTGGTAAGTTTATTTTTACTTTTTCTAATTTATTTAAATTTTTTGGCCTTATCGTAGATAAATAGTAATAATCTTGTCTAGATATTGTACTGGTATACTGACTCCCTAGTACAAAATTATTACTATTTGGCATAGTGAACACTTTACACTAGATTTATTAGAGAAAAACCTCCCTCTAATTTATGTGGTAGGTCTTGACTTATTGTTGACATAAAATTCATCTAGGTTAATTAGTGGATAATCTTGCCACCTTATCAACAGTTCCACTATTATTACCTGGCACAACGTGTTCTTAATACCATATTTAACATAAGATTATTTTTCCTGGCACAATGAGCACTTCATGTCATATTTATTAGAGTTAGGTTTATGAGGAGTGAAAATATCCCCCTCATAAATTAACTGGAACTAAATAAGGAATATTAAGCCCATGGTAAAATGTTGAGTGTGAATCTTAAGATCCAAACACTTTCTTACATTGATCAAGTCTGAATTTATTCTCACCATTTTAATTTCAATTTTAGGATAGAATAAACTAGGAAATTTCACAAAAGGCATAAATAATAAAGAATAATAATAATTCTACATAATTAAAATCCATCTTCTCGTAGGATCGACACTCGTCACCATTAATCTATACTTCAAAAGATTCATGGCTTGCGAGTTCAAAAAAATTTGCACAATAATAAGAACTACATCAGGCTGAGGACAATAAACCAAGCGCTTATTAGGAGGCAACCCAATGCCTGAAGAATAGAGTTTAAGAGCGTGCCATAATAGATTTGATCTTTCTACCTCATACTCTTCTTTACTTTATCCATTATATGTTTAATTTATTGCTTCTTCTTCTGTGTCTTATCTTCTTTTCCCATGTTTAATTATTTCTTTTTTTAGCTTAGGCTTACATTGAGGACAACGTAAGAATTAAGTATGGGGGGAGGATTTTGAACTTAGTTTTTCTTGCATGTGTTTTGTTTTCTATTTAAAAGCTTATTCTAAATATAAAAAGAAAATGAAAAAAAAAGCAAAAGTTAAAAAAAAAAGGCCAAATGATAAGATCTTGATTGACAATGAATATGGTTCATAGAAATGGTTGAATATTGTCTTAGTTTATACTTGATTCTTGTGTTAGGTTCCTCTTGACTGAGATTCTTTAAATATCATGAGCACTAATATCAATTCTTTCATAATTTTCACTTGAAATTAAGATTGATGCAGCCTGCATTGGGAATTTTAGATTGAGTAAATGTCTGGTTGTCTTGATTCTTATCTCTACAATACAGTGTAGTATATAGGCACTATTGTGAAATAGATACTTATAACCTTTAAGAATGAAGCTGTCCTTGAGTAATTTGGGCTAATATACCACCTATATGTAGAGGATAATCTACTATGAGAAAAAGGCTACCTGAAGGGGCTGAGTGAAAGCTCATGACTATGGATATTTAAAAAATAAAATTGCATGTGGTAAAAAGAAAATTCAAAATAAATTGCACGTACATGCCTATAAAAGAAAGAAAAAAATTGGAGATCAAGATGATAAGATTAGTTTAACCTATTTTTTTCTTTGTTCAAGGTAAAGGCCGTTGATATTGAAGATTTTGGGAATGGATTTTGATCAAATTGATTCACACATATAGAACAAGAATCAAATAGAGATGGAATTGACTACTGAATTAAAGCTAGAACTTCGATGATATTTGAAATTTTCTTTGAACTATATAACTTATGCAATCTTTGAGGCTAGTTTTTATTTATTTAGTTATTTTAAGGGTTTTTTTTATTTCATCAAATTGAAAAATTAAAATGATGTTTGTGGATATTATCACTAAAGCCCTGACAAGACTATACCTCGTTTACTAGGGTCACCTAAGGGTTTAAAGGCTTATTGCATACGCTAAATGCAATCGTGATTTCCTACAAAAGTGGACTAGTTTAAGTTATCTTTTTGTTTTGATTTCTCGTTTTGGGTTTGCTTGAGGATGAGCAAAGGTTAAGTGTGGGGGAATTTGATAAGTGTATATTTCCTTTCTATTTTATTTTAATTATTTTATCTTTTTCTTGCTTTTAGTTTTAAATATCATAATTATTTTAGTTAATTTTTATTTTAGTTACTTTATAAAATTATATTTTATTATTTTAATTTTTATCTTAATTATTATATTTTGTTATTTTAGTTATATTTTAAGATTTAAGAGGAATTAAATCAGAATATTCAATAAGAAATCTATTCAGAATAATCAGAAGGAGAAAGAAATAAAGAAATTTAATTGAAACAAATTAAGGAAGATTTGATCTAATTAATTATCATGCATGTAGAGCTTGTTATAAAGAGTATATTTTGATTAATTAAGGAAACAAATATTTTGGAATGGCATTAAAATGGCAATTGCATTTGCATGGCAATAATGGAAAATCTTAATATGCATTCACGTGAGAAACAATTGTCATATTTGCATGTGCATGGCATTAAAGTGGTGGCTAGCTTAATTATGCATGCCTTATGAATGGAGGATTCGGTCAAGCACTATATAAAGGCCAACTTTTCTCTTTTGATAAAAAAGAGAGAGAACATCTAGAGGGCAGCCAAGAGCAAGAAATAACATAGCCGAGGAAAGAAGAAATTGAGAGAAAAAGGAGAAGACAAAAGGAATTGGAGCAATGCAACCATTTGGATTAATCTTCATGTAAAATTTCTTTTAAAGCTAATTTAAAGTTGAATTGAGATGCTTCAAGAGGAAATACTATACACAAAGGTACTCTAGTTCTAGTTGGATTCATGTAATCTCTCAAAATTTATCTTACTGAGTATGATTGTCTCATTGATCAATTTGTGGATTAAATTAATTCAAATTTTTTTCTCCGTGGATCTCTTCTATGATTAGTGATGGTGGTTTAAATATTCGAATTAACCAGCGACTTGAAGTTCGAGACCAACATCTCATATAATGATGATAATGTGTGTGCAAAATTATTTAATACACAAGCAAACGAATAAGAAAAAAAATAAAAATTACAATTGAGAAAAATAAAATAAAAATGAACTAAAAATTAAATAAACAATTAATATAAATGTACAAGAAAAATAAAAATAAAAATAAGCAAATAGAAAATTAAATGTGCAACAAATATAAAAAGATAAAAATTACATAAAATTAAATAACTAAGTATACGGTTAAACCAACCATATAAAACAATAAAACAGAAAAATAAATGTAGAATAAAAATTTCGCAAATTAATATATAAGAAAATTAAATAACTAAAAAGTACATAAATAAAAATTAAATAACAAAAATTAAATAACAATTAAGACGGTTGAACCAATCATATAAATAAATGTAAAAATTAAATTACAGAAATTTAAAAGTCTAAATCCGTGTCTATTCAATCCAAATGTCTAAATTGAGTTCAAAAATATAAGAAAAGTCAAGTCATAAATCCATAAATCTGAGTTCAATTCAGTTCAGGGTATTCTAGGTTAAAATAAAAATTTTCATATATTTTATGGAATTTTATAATTTTAAAAGAAAGAAATAGGTTAATTGAAATTTTACAATAAAGTAAAAGATAAAATGATGATATTTAAAGTAAAGGTAAAAGATAAAATAATGATGATGAATTTAAAATAAAGGTAAAAGATAAAATAAAACAGACAAAAGAATATAATATATAATAAAATAGCACCAAGTTTTGAAAATTCTCCTGTGACGGTATTAAAAATTTGGCACAACTTAAAAGTGTTTAATTTATTCTTAAATATAAGTATATTTGTAATATAACTTGGTGAGTTTTGGTCAAATCATAGAGAATTTTAAATTAAGTAATTAATTAGTAAATAAAATTAATAGTAAAAAAATATATTACCAGCCTAAAAAATGTTAAGATTATGAGATTCATTTTTAATATTCAAATTATGTTCATAATATTCTCTTATATTTATATTTGGTAATTTATTTACTAGGTAAATATTATACCATTTAATTTTTAACTAACCAATTTTATGGATAAATATAGGAATGAAGTACATGATGTGATACAACTAAAATGAAATGTCGTATAATGTCAAAATATCATATAAATCTAATGAGATCTAAGTTTATAAATTAATATAACATAAAACTATCTGGTAAATAAAAATAAAAAATATATTAAATAACATAGACTTTGAGCTCACTTGAAAGAGATATTAATTTCATAGTTTAAATCCTTGAGGTTCACCATTCATCCTATCTTAGTAAATTAGCCACTCATATTAGAAAGAAAAATACTCATTTTATTTACTAATTTATGAAGTATATTATAAGAGAATTTTGATAACAAAAGAAATGGAAAACAAAGGAAGTAAAAAAATAAAAGAAAACTTCTGCTTAATTCTTTAATTAAGGCCCAATTTGTTTCCTACACTCTTTACATAGCTCAAATGCAAGGCATCTATTATTTATTTTATTATTATTTTATTAATATAATAATATTATTATAGTATATTATATTACATATTTATGTAAGCTTTGTCAAAAGTGACGTGCAATTTTGACTATTTTTTTCTTTTTCTTTTTAATTTATAACATAATATATATTTAATTAATTAATTAATTATTATAAATTAGCTATCTTTCTTTTATCTCTCATTTTTAACTTTAATTCATCTTTATTCTCAAAATATATATACAATAATAAAATATAATAATTAAAATAAAAATTAAGATAACAAAATATAATTTACATAAAATTACATATGGAGAGCATTAAGATAAAATATAAGTTATACACACATTAATTAACACTTTCAGTGAAAAAATAATAACCTTGTAGGCTTAATAAAATCTAGAACCTATAATGTTATGTCTAATATTGACTTAACAACTAGTCGTTGTTAGATTGCATATAGATATAAGATATCCAAAATGCAACAGCCGGTGATGTTTGAGAAATTTTTCCTAGTGTTGTAGTAGATATTTTACCAACTATACTTTAATTGATGAACAATCAATAATTATTAAGTGAATTTAAGCACCCAACTACCCATTTGTTATTGAGTATCCTTTTGTGTTTGACCTTAAATTTTTTAACTACATTTTATTTATTGAACAACTACTTTTATTAGGTCTTTAAGTTTATGATTTAATTTATTTTTACTTTTATTGCATTGGTAAGATTGCTGTAGCAAATTCGATAACATCAATTCCTGTAATAACTATCTAGATACTTATCATTATATTACTTGTTGTGTCCACTTGCACGTTGACACCTATAGTATACATACACACGTACATTAACAAGTTTTTAGCACCGTTGTCGGGGATTGAGTATTTATTGTGAATTGTAAAGTTAGTTTTAATTGGTGCCAGCTTTAGTTTTCTTTTAATTTATTTGTTGTGTTGATAGAACTGCTCTAGCAAACTTTGCATATGTAAGTATAAACCTGTTGAATTTCAATTTGATCCATAAATATAAAGAACTATAAAGAAGCTAAGAAAAGAGAATAGTGATTTAAAATCTACTACAGACATACCTGATTTGTAGAATATGAGAGAATTGAATCCTTAAAGATTACTAGATCCAAATAATGTGCAAGGAGGTCAAGAATGTCATAATGGGCAGAATGCTCAAGGGCAACCGAAGAACAACAACATTATTTATATGGCAGGTGATAGAGACAATACGGTGTTGACCCCTCAAGCTATAAATTCTAGAATAGTTAGACATGAAGTGTAAGCTGCTAATTTCAAACTCAAACCAGTGATGTTTCAGATGTTACAAAAAATGGGGCATTTTAATGGCGTTGCCATGAGAAGATCCTCATCTTCACCTTAAGCTATTTTTGGAAGTGAATGATGCTTTCAAGATTGCTGGAGCATCACAAGAAGCATTGAGGTTAAGGCTTTTCTCATTTCCTCTTAGAAATCGAATAAGACATGACTGAATTCTTTACAACTTAATTCTATCTGTACATAGAATGACTTGGTTGACAAGTTTTATATAGAATACTTTCCACTCACTAAAAATGAAAAGTTGAGGAATGAGATCACATTTTTCCATTAACTTAAAGATGAAAGCTTATATGATGTATAAGAGAGATTGAGGGAGTTGCTTCGAAAATGTCTTCATTATATTATTCCCTGCTATGTATAGTTTGAAACTTTTTACAATGGCTTAAAACTAGGCACTAGATTGATGGTAGATCTTTCAGTAAATAGAGCTTTGTTATTTAAGCCTCACAATGAAGCTTATGAAATTTTGGAAAGAATAGCCAACAATAGCTATTAGTGGCCATTTACTAGAATAGCTATAGTAAGAGAAGTTATATCCATGTACAGATGAAAGTTATATTCATTGCTCATTGACAAACATGGTGAAAGTTATATCCACTGAAAAACATGGTGAAGTCATAATGTTGATGCTTTGATAGTATTATCAACCCAAGTAGCATCATTGAAAAATATTGTGAAAGTTATATCCATTGGTCTAGCAAATGTTAATAAAATTACTGAGATGTTTTGTGCTTATTGTGGAAAAGGGCATTTGTTTGGTAATTTTTCTAAAAATCCTGCTTCAGCTAATTATATAAGTAACTACAACAAGCAGAACAATCTTTATTCTAACAACAGGTAGAATAATCTTTATTCTAACATGTACAACCTTTGCTGGAGGTAGCATCCTAACTTCTCACGGGGCAGTCAGAATCAGAATTAATATGCAGCAGCACCCAATGGACACAAAGGACTTGCATCACCACCTGAATTTCAACAGCAAAATCAAAGGCAAAGAAATACCACCAATGATCAATTCAACTCTCTTAAAGCTTTGTTTAAGGAGTATATTGTGAAAAATAAAACAGTTATTCAAAATCAAGTAGCATCTTTTAGAAACCTGAAAAATCAGATGGGATAGCTTGTTGTAGCATTAAGTAGCAGACCTCAGGATAGTTTACCTAGCAATACAAATGTCCCAAGAAGAGAAGGGAAAGTACATTGTAAAATAATTAACTTAAGATCTAGAAATGATGTTTACATTCCAGTTGGTGTACCAGAAAAAAGAGTTGAGCCCACTTCAATCCAAGAAAAACCTCAAGTTAAAAATAAGCCACAACCTTCCATTGCATAGCATACTGATGAAAACAACATAACATGGCAAAAGTGAAGATATTATAGAACCAACCAAGAACATGGCAAAAGTGAAGCATTTTGCACAACCAGCTGTAGTTCAACAATTTAGGCATCTACCACCATTTCCTTAAAGATTTCAGAAGCATAAGTAAGATAAGAAGTTGAGCAAATTCTTGGAAGTACTAAAGCAACTGCATACTAACTTACCTTTTATCGAAGCTCTTAAGCAAATGCTAAATTATATAAAGTTTTTTAAGGATATTTTGACAAATAAAAGAAGGTTGAGAGAATTTGAAATAGTTGCTCTAAGATAAGAATGCAACCATATGCTTCAGAAAAAAATACCTTAGAAATTAAAGTATCCAAAAAGCTTCACAATACCATACTCTATAGGAACAAAATACAGTGGCAAGACACTTTGTGATTTAGGAATTAGCATTAATCTCATGCCTTTATCAGCATTCAAGCAATTTGGATTTGGAGAAGTCCAACCTACATAGTTATTTTATAACTTGTTGATAGTTTTCATGTGTTTTCAGAAAGAAAGATTGAAGATATACTAGTGAAAGTGGATAATTTTATTTTTCCCATTGATTTTATAGTATTAGATTTTGAGGTGGACAAAGAAGTACAATCATTTTTGGAAGACACCTTTTAGCCACGGGAAAGAATTTAATTGATGTGTTAAAAGGAGAACTAACTATGAGAGTTAATAATCAGTAAGTTGCCTTCAATGTGCTTGATGCCATAAAAAGTCCTGATGATGTTGAAGATTGTGGATTTGTCAGTGTTGAAGATGAAAAGCTTGAAACGACTGATATAACATAGTTGGAAGAGAAGCAACCATTTAAAATTTACAAGCTATTTGAATCTTATTATAAATGAAGTTGTAAAGAAAGAGATTATCAAATGGTTGAATGCTGAAATCATTTACCCAATTTTTAATAGCTCATGGATGAGTCCAGTACAATGTGTTTCAAATAAAAGTAGAATGAAAGTTTATAAGAAATTGAATAAAGCCACAAGGAAGGATCATTTTCCATTGCTTTTCATACATTAGATGCTATACATACTTGCTAGAAAGGAGTATTACTGTTTATTGGATGGATACTTGTGCAAATTTTATTAAGCTCGCAAGCGCACGAATCTATTGTAGTATAAATTAATGGTGACGAGTGTTGATCATATGAGGAGGTAGATTTCAATTGTGTAGAGTAATTATATTATATATATATATAATTATTCTTAACTAGGCTTATGATAAAAGTTTTAGTATATTTGATCCTAAAATTTAAATTAAAATGGAAGGAATAAATTGGAAATTAAACAATGCAACGAAATGCTCGAGTCTCTGGATTCACACTCAAATTTCACCATGTGTTTAATAGTTCTTTATAGTTCTAATTAAATTATGAGGGAGTTTTTCCACTTTTTATAAGATTAACTCTTATCAAGTGCTCATTGTGCCAAGAGAAATAATCTTATGTTAAATGTGGTATCAAGAACACGTTGTGCCAGGTGACAATAATTCAGCTATCGAAAATCCGGTAAGACTGTCCACTAATTAACCTAGATGAATTCTTTGTCTATACTAAGTCAAGACAAACTGCAGAAACTAAAAGGTAGATTTTGCCTAATGAATCTAATGTAAAGTGCTTATCGTACCAAATAATAATAATCTTGCACTAGGGGACCGGTATACCGATGCAAAATCTAGAAAATATTATTATTATCTATCAATGGTCAGTCAAAATAACCTAAATAAATTAGAGAAAGAGAAAATAAACTTATCAAGTTACGCCCATAGATCATGTTGAGACTTCACCTTCAACCAAAGCTTGAAACTAAATTGGCTACTCATTTTTTGATTAGAGATCAAATATGAATTTTATTAAAATACATTGAAAATACAAGATAAAGAAGGAATTATAGAAAATAGAGCTAAAACATAGTTCAGGGATGTCAAATTAGGGGCAGTAGCCCTCTATTTATAAATACAATGGATAAATCTTGGCCATCAGATAAAAACAATTCAAATGCATTGGATTGCACCGTATGGCGCTCTTAGATTACATAGAACATGTCAATAAGGCTGTTATTCTATGTATATTCATGTACGGCGTGTGAATTTTCAGTCCACTAATATACTGCCATGTCATCGGTCAGCACCAAAGTCGACAAATATGATTAAGTGCATTGCATATATTGTAAGTTTATTTTATGGTCCCTAGTAGTATGCCACTTCATCATCCAATGTCATATCATCAGTTAATGCCACATCAGCAGTCAATACTACGTCAGCAAGGCTTATTAAAATCTTAAAACTATGTCATTCTTAAGGTTTTTAGTTGTTTTGAGTTAAAAAAATGCTGTCCATTTTGCTGTCTGATTTCTCGTTTATCATGAAACGATCAAAATAATCTTGAAATAAATAAAATACTCAAATTATGACAAAAAACACACAAACACATACAATCAAAGTTCAATGGACTTAAAATACATATAAGTATAGATGTTAGTGAGACTTAAAGTGTAAAATGATAATTTTACCCTTTATAAATATACACTCTCTAGCATACAACACACTCTCAACTAGCTTATAGCTAGTCCCTAGTAAATTGTGTGATAATAAAATTCAAACTCAAAATGATTTTTTTTCAAGGCAATTGTGTTTACTTCTTCTATCAGACTAATAACAACAATCAAATAAGAGTATAAGCATTATCTCTAGCCTAAAGAAATATCACTCCCACATCGACCATCCACATGAATTAGTCAAGTAAACACATGCAAATTGATTGATTATCAAAGCTATATTAATCAAATCACTTTCAATAGTGACATTTTTTTATTTTAATTTTTTTCTCTTTTTTATATATTGAACTAATTTTTTGAATAAAATAATCATATAAAATTTTTTCAAATATAAGTAGGTGATGTAATACATAAGACATAGGGTGATACTCTAAATTACAGTAGAAAAAGTAGATAAATTAATAAAGATTTTTTTTCAAAAAAACTGCAAGACTAAGAAGATGCATTTCTAAAATCACTACACGTCATATTCAGCTATCTTCGACTCAAAAATTTTGCCAAGTTTTGTTTTACAATAAAATTTAGTAAAAACTTCATCAGAAGTGAGACATTCCATAGTTGTCAGCAAAACATTGTCCTCAGTGTTATTTTTTTTTAAAAAAGTAAGGTTTAAAGGGCATCACTTGGGTGCTACAATACAGACTGAAAGAAAGTGTTTATAAATGGAGAGTTAGAACTAATTTGTGCTTCATGCTACAGTTGCTACCATCATCATTCGACCAATTCAATTAAGATGTCCTAGGATCTGGCTCTGGTCTATAAGCATGTAAAAGATCAAATAACTCTTTAACAGTAGGAGCAAAAATAAAAAGTATTTTTACTATGAAAGGAATGAAATGATTCTTTATTGCATACTTAAAAAATACAATTAATCCATCATAAAAGTTATTAATATTTAATAAATCGATGGATTTTTTAAGAATGTTTAGGTTGGCCTACGATGCAAATGTAAACAGTGCCTCTACTTTTATAAGATTTCCTGGCAAGAAAATGAAAGCTTCGGCATGTTGTAGCATTTTAGATAATCTTTCTTGCATGGTTGAGATAGCTAACTCCTCTCCAATTGGTGAGCCAGACATACTTACAAGATGTTTTAGGGCTTTCGAAATGATGCCTAGTACTTAGCTTTCTCTATTATAAACTGCTTCTACAATAAGCTTGGATAACCTTAGGTCACCTCCTCCATATACTAGTTCTATTTTTCTCTCTGCTATTGAATACTAGAGAGTGTATATTTATAAAGGGTAAAATCATTATTTACACTTCAAGTCTCACTACTGTCTCCACTTTTATGTATTTTAAGTCCTTTGAACTTGATTGTTTATGTTTGTGTGTATTTTTTGTACTTTATGTATTTTAGAGGTATTTTGGTCATTTCACAATAAACAAGAAGACAGAATCATTTTTAAACTTAGAGCAAGTAAAAACCTTAGAAATGACATAAAAGGTAAAATCATAATTTTAAGATTTTAGTTAGTCCATTGACGTGGCGTTGATTGCTGATGTGGCACTGATCGATAACGTAGAAGAAGACTATTGGACTAAAAAATAAGCTTACAATACATGGAATATAATGAATTATATATGTTGACTATTGTGTTGACCAGTGGCATGGTGGCACATTAGTGGGTTGAAAAACGTGCGTATTGTACATGCATATACATGAAATGATAGCCCCGGTGACGTGTTCCACCTAATCTGAGAGTGCCACGTGGCACAATCCTTAGCGTCCTAATTGTTTTCATCCAATGGCCAAGATTTACTAATTATATCTATAAATAGGGGGCTATCCCCCCTTAATTCGGCACTCCTGAATCTATTTCTAAGCTCTATTTTCTGTAATTCCTTCTCTATCTTGAATTTTTTTTGTGTATTTTAATAAAATTTTCATTTTGGCCCTAATTATAAAATGGGTAGCTAATTTATTTTCAAGCTTGAGTTAAAGATGAAGCCTCAACATGATCCATAGGCTTAGTTTGGTAAGTGTATTTGCACTTTCTCTAATTTATTTAATTTGTTTTAACTTATCATTGATGGATAGTAATAACCTTATCTAGATTTTACATTAGTATACCAGCTCCCTAGTGCAAGATTATTACTAATTATTACCTGAATAGTAATAATCTTATCGACAATTGGATTTTTATTACCTAGCACAATGTGTTTTGGATACCCCATTTAACATAAGATTATTTTTTTTTTCTGGTACAATGAGCTCTTGACACCATATTTATTAGAGTTAGGCTTATGAAGAGTGAAAATACCCCTCTTATAAATTAATTGAAACTAAAAAAGAATATTAAGCCCTTAGTGAAATATTGAATTTAAATCCTGAGTTTAAAGCACTTTATTGCATTGTTTAATCTCTAGTTTATTCCCGTCATTTTAATTTAAATCTTAGGATAAAATAAACTAAAACTTTCACTACAAGCCCATAAAATAATAATAACAGTATCTCTACACAATTGAAATCCACATTTTCAATGGATCAACAATCATCACCATTAATATATTCTATAATAGATTCGTGCGTTGCAAGTTTAATAAAATTTGTACAACAAGTTTTTGGCGTCGTTGTCAGGGAGGTACGTCATTTTAATTTGTAGAGTTATTTTTCTTTATTGTGTAAATAACTTTTTGTATTTTTTTCTTGTAATTTTTTTCTAATTTTTGTAATTTAATTTTCATTATATTTTTCTTTATAATTCTTGCTGATTTTGTTAATTTATATGGCCAGTTTAACTACCTAATAATTCATCTTAATTGTAATTAATTTATTTTATTCTAATTTTTGTAAATTTATTTTTATTTTATTTTTCTTCGTAATTTTTTATCGATCTTGTAAATTTATATGGCCGATTTAACCCCCTATTAATTCATTTTAATTTCAATTGATTTATTTTAAGTTATTTTTTTTATTTCATATATCTTTTTGTACACTTATAGCACTTGAGTGTATTTTCATAACAAGGTTATAACAGCATGATAAGGTTAGTATCGTAATTTATCTTCTCTTTATTTTCTATTTTGTTTTTGTATGTGTTGTTTGCATGTATGGTCGAAGGTCACTATCACAAAATTTAGAACCCATAAACCTCAAACTAGGAAAAATATGTTGCACATGCAGATGCATCATATTACAAGTTGAAATTGTTGATAAAATTGAAATGAATTTGCAACAACAACCACCAGTACTCCTAGGAGAAGCCATTTAAGGACTACTTTAGTCCGTTAACTAGTTTGAGCACATAAAGCATAACATACCCAAATGAAGCTGCTGTGAGTTTCAAGTTAAAACCTAGTAAACTAAATTGTCTCCCATAACTTTATGACCTAGAAAATAAAGACTCACACAATCATTTAAATGATTTTCATGCTGTTTGTCAAACTTTTAAATATGAGAATTTTTAAGATGAAGATATTAAGCTTAGATTGTTTCCATTTTCTTTAAAAGATAAAGCTCATTCTTGGTACAATACATTACCTGCTAATAGTATTACACCATGGGAACAACTGGTTACTAAATTTTTAAATAAATACTTCCCAGTGCATAAAACCAATGTTATTTGCAGGGAAATCTCAAAGTTTACCCAGAGAGAAGACGATTAATTTTTTGAAGCATGGGAGCGATTCAATGAGCTACTCTTAAAGTGTCTACATCATGGGTAAGAGAAATAGCACCAATGCCAATACTTTTTGGAATAAACTATTGCCATATGTGCAAGAATAGCTAATGGCGACGAGTGGAGGAGAGTTGATGTTGAAAAGTGCATCAGAGATTTGGGATTTCTTCATGTGACAAGTAGATAATTCCTAACAGAGAAGCCGATCATTCAGGAATGTCAAAAAAATCGAAGGAGTTAATGAAGTTCATGTTGGCGAGTTAACATCAGAAATCAAAGAAGTCTAAGAAATAGTCGAAGGTCTTTTCTGCCAAATAATATCATTAATGGATGTAAAATCAATAGAGCCACATGTTTATAATCAACTTGACTATGACTCATACTTAGATCAAGCTAATGCTGTAAGTGTAATGAGAAAGCCATCAAATTACAACCCTTACTCCAACACATATAATCCTGGGTGGAGAGAACAACCCAATTTTTTATGGTATTAAAGACTCCAACAGAATGGACTAGTAGCTCCAACTCCACCAATGCAACTAATTCCTTAGGTTTCTTAAGCCTCTCAGCCACCATTTAGACTATTAATTAGAACCAGAGCTACTCTTAACTTAGACTATAGGAGGAAGCATTCTAAAATCTTAACAATCTTACTCACTCTACAATAGATTAACAAAATCGCACCATTGATAAGCTTTTGAATGAGACAAGAGCTGACTTCAATTTACATGTCTAGTCGATTTCAAACCTAGAAAAGATAGTAGGTTAGCTTGTTTCTTTTGTTTAAAACACCATTGATAAGGGAAAATTCCTAAGCCAGCCAGTGTATAATCCTAAAGGAGTGTATGAAGTAAGTGCCTGTTCACCCAAGCATCATGAAGAGGTCAAAGCTGTCATGACTTTGTAAAAAGGTAAAAAAGTCGACAAAAAAGTGAAAATGTCAGAGACAACTCAAGTTACACCTTCAGACTATAAGGATTCATCCCAAAGGAGAAAGAAGAAAGTAGCCTGCAGAAGTATATCTCCAAAGCTCCATTCCTTCAGAGGTTAGCCAAAGCGAAGAAGGAAATTTCCATACATGTGATTATAGATATTTTTAAAAAAGTACAAGAGAATTACGCATAACTCCAATTGTGTTACAACTTATAAACCAATCTGTGAAAATACATCGTGGTATTGTAGAGGACATGCTTATCCAAGTAAATAAGTTTTACTTTCCTGTTGATTTTATTGTGATTGATACTCAACTAGTGCAGGATCGAAGAAGCACACCGCCGTTATTTTAGGCTGACCTTTCTTGGTAGCTACCATTGCCCACATTCAATGCAGAATTAGAAATATGCACTTGTCCTTTGGCAATATGACCATAGAGCTTAATATCTTCAACATTTCTAAACAACCTCATGATGGAGACGATGAAATTATTGATATAAATTTTATTAAAGAATTAATTGATCATAATCTTTCTTCTAACAGTAGTGACGACCTTCTACAAGAATGGTTAACTCACTTTGATTTGGTTTTTGACCAGATTAATGCCTCACTTGTTTCATCACCATTCATGGATACTAAAAAATGAAAGTTAAAAGAACAGCAGCTGGCACCATCTAAGGAAAATCTCATCCCATGAGAATCATTACCAAAGCTTAAGCTTAAATTTTCACCCAACACTTTGGAGTATATATCATTGAGAGAAGAAAGTACATTGTAAGGAATCACCTCATCATCCCTTGATGATAAATAACTAAATGACAGTATCATTTACCCCTGCTATAGTTCAAAAAGGAGATTATAACTGCAAAAATTTGAAGAGATTTACAGTAATGAAAAAGTTAAAGATTATAAAAGGTGAATGAAATCTTTCATGACAAGCAAATGATGAGAAAATCTTTTGCCCCAGGTCAGAAAGTGCTTTTTTTTCAATTCTCTCTTTTATCTATTCACAGATAAGTTATGCTCTCAATGGTCTGGCCTTTTTATTGTTCACACTATTTTCCACATGGAGCAATTAAACTTAAAGATCCAAAGAATGATGTCATTTTCAAAGTTAATGATCAAGGATTAAAGTCATATATAAAGTACTAACTATATGAAGAAGACACCATAATCTATTTAAGTGATCCACCAAATTTGAACTGAGACTTTTCTATTTTTTTTACTGATTTAACTTTTTATCATTTCGTTTTTCTATTCTTTCGATCAAAATTATTTATTTTATGCTAAAGTGTGTTTGATTACCAGTTATATTTTCTTTCATTACTCATCATAAATACTTTAATCAGAAAGATCTTCTTCGACCAGCTTAAGTGACTTCTATGTGTGAAGCGTCATCTAAGTGGCTTGCTCCAAGTTTGTCAATAACATCCTGTTTGGGATCTATGACGACCAGCGTTAGTATCCCACTTTGATAACCTAGAAACACAACTCATGGAAATTGAATGTGGTATCTATGAAATTCAATTAAAACGTGAAGTAAATTTAATAAGAGGACGATTGTGAGTAAGTTTTTTATTATACTCTTTTTTTTTTTACATTGTGTATTTTTATTTTCTTTTGTTCACTTTTACGTGTTACTAGATTTCACAGATTTTATTTTTTTTAAGTTTGCTTTAATTTGTTACCCTGGTTATGTGATGGATAATCGTACTTCATGACAATCAAAGTCGGTTACTTTAGTTTCCTATAATAACTTATATTCTATAAAGTGAAGATATGGATAAAAACACAATTTTGGCAAAGTTTCACAAATAATTTCCTTCACTTTTTAAGAATACTCTCCTTACAATCTATAAAGCTCGTTCTGAACGCATGTGATTACTTATGAGAAATAACATCCCTGCCTACATCCGTTGGTAAATTAAAGCTAAAGTACGACTGGCAGATAGGTTACCTCCCAAATTTATTTCATAAATACCCAGTTACGATAAAGGAAATTACTCAAGAAAATAAAGAGTTCAATGGCTTCTAGTTGCTTATCATAAGTATTCTAGAATGGAATGCAACAAAAATCATCATTCTTTAGGAATGATGTCTGATAACAGGGAAGACAAAATTCAATTCATTAGGGATGGCTTGAATAAAGAGTCATTGGATAATATCCTTTTGTCTCTTAAAACGCATCTCAGTGAATATGTACAGAGAGCAATTCTCCAGTTATGGCCATTGTGCTAGAAAGAACATGGACACGGTACTTCACCAAACTCGATTTGGGCTCCGGGTACTACTAGGTTCGCATTGTCGATGAAGACGAACCGAAGACCGCATGCATAACAAGGTACGAAGCTTTGAATGGGAAGCCTATCTTCGACCCATAAAGGTCGTTCAAGCCATTTATGGACGTAAAACCAGAAGAAAATGTGAGTCATAATCACAACAACTAGTACATATTCTTTTTATTTGCTATTTTTTTATCTTTTGCATTATTATTTTACCTTTTTCTGTTGTTCACTACTTACTTTTGACTTTTAAGCCACGAATTTCATGCGTCATTTGACAAACGCACCACTTCGTTTACAATTGTCTATCATTATGTTTGTTACCATGATCTTTAAATACGAGCTTATTTTGTTAAAACTTCACATATTATTTTTTAGGATTGTCTCAATGGCAGTAACTTTAAGTAGATAATTTAATGCTATTTGTGTGGTTTCTGGATTTCACTATAGAAAATACAAGGAGTTCGTTAAGGCAGCCATAGATTTTAGTAGAATCCTAGCAAAGAGAAAAATACACTTGGTATATGGAAGAGGTGATCGAGGGTTATCAAAGCTTATTGCATAAGTTGCTTATAATAGAGAAAGCCAAGTGCTAGGCATTATTCCAAAAACCTTAAACGTTATAAGCATGTCCGGCTCCAACCTAGAGAAGAGTTAGTTAGATCAACCATGCAATAAAGACTATCTGAAATACTACAACATACCGAACCTTTCATTTCCTTGCCAGTAGATCTTGCAACTTTAGAGGCAATGTTTACATTTGCATCTTCGGCTAATCTAAAGATTCATAAAAAACCTATTGTTTTGTTAAATGTTAATAATTTTTATAATGACTTACTTGCATTTCTTAACCATACAATAAAAAATCATTTCATTCATTTCACAATAAAAAAAAAATTATTTGTGCTCCTGCAACTAATGAGTTACTTGATCTTTTACAAGTTTATAGACCAGAGCCAAATTACAAGTTTATAGACCATAGTCAAATCCTAGGACCTCTTCATTAGATTGGTCGACTGATGATGGTAACAGCAGTAGTAAAAAGAATAAATTAGATCTAACTCTCCAATACCCAAGTGATTTTTTCTAAATCCTACTTCTTTCTTTTAAAACATTAAGAACAATGTCTCATTTTGATTAGGAAGATGGAATAGTTAATCACCGTGGAATGCCTCAATCTTTGTGAAGTTTTTATTGATTTTTATTGTAGAAACTAACTTTGGTTAAACATGGCTGAATGTGGAGCGTAGTGACTCTAGAAATGCTTCTTCTTAGTCTCTCGAGTTAAAAAAAATTAAAAATTAAGGCATGATAACATTCCAATTCTAGCATTTGTATTATCTTTGTCCTTGAGTTATACTACACCATATTTACTACTCTGCATACTGATGTTGATGACAAATGTGAATTGGGCGAGCTGATGAGTAAAATTGGTTGCGTTACTTGAAAGAATGCACATGTCATAATAAATTCCAAGTGAGTTATTAAGCTTACCATTTTTCTTAAAGAGTAACCTTTTTTGCTTATTCTTCATACAGCTTAGCAATCTATTATACATGATCTCTATATTTTCCTTCGACATGAAAAAATAAAAAAAAATTGTATTGCTACATCTAAAAGTCCATCAAACTAGTAGATATGAAAGACTATTTAAAGTCCTAGAAAAAGATGGAAAGACCGTCTTTGACCCGTTTGAGCCTTTTCCAGTCATTCCTTTTGTGAAATATCCATAGTTAACCCTTTTAAGCCTAGCTAAAAAAAATAATTATGTTTTCTTTGTTAACTTATCATCCTATTCCACTCTAATTTGGAGTAGTAACCTATGTTTTATGTGTTCTATTATCTACTCATGTTTGAGAAAATTTAGATGATTATTTTATTAAAAAATGGTGCAATATATATATATACACAAAAAAGAGAAAATGATGTGTGACTAAAAATAAAAAAGAGAAAAGAAAAAAAAAATGACATGCACGTTTCAGCTTCCGAAAGATCTCTATTTTTTTCTCAAACAATATTTTATTTCTCACATTATCGCTTCTTTGTTAGCCATAACCCTAACCTACGTTATGTCCTAATAAAAGTCCTTCTTGATTTTAGGGAACTATAATATGAAGTAAACACTAGTGATATGGGAAAAGAAGATGTAGTGATGCATAAAAATGAATAAATTGATTTGACTAGCATTTCATTTGACTTAATATCATATTGTTTTCCAAGCTGTGGGCATTATTTTTTGTGATAGTCTATGATATTGTCTTCTATTAATTTGACTCAAGTTATCATTTTTCGAGTAACTGCTTTTATTGAGTTTATTGTCTTTTGAGAGTGTCACTCTGACCTGTGAGATTTTGGGGTTTGACATGTCACCCTTGAAAGTGGCTTAATTAATCTAGCTTTAATAATCGATCAGTTTACATGTGTTTACTTGACTAACTCATGTGAATGGTTGATGTAGGGGTGATATCTCTTTAAGCTAGAGATAATGCTTATATTTTTATTTGATTATTATCATTAATCTAATTGAAGAAGTAAACATAATAACGAGTGAAAATACCCCCTCATAAATTAGTTGGAACTAAAAATGAATATTAAGTCTAAGATGAAATGTTGAGTGTGAATCCTGAGACTCAAGTATATTATTGCATTAATTAATTCCTAATTTATTCCCGCTATTTTAATTTAAATATTAATATAAAATAAACAAAAACTTTCACTACAAGCCTATAAAATAATAATAATAATAATAACTTTGCAAATTGAAATCTACTTCCTTGTGAGTTCAATAAAATTTTCACAATAGCTGTCTTAACGAACTCCTTGTATTTTCCATGTTGAAACTCAAAAACCACATAAATGATCTTAAATTGTGTACTCAAAATTGTTGCCATTGAGATAATTCTAAAAAAAAAATTTATAATTGTTTAACAAAATAAGCCCATATTTAAAGATCATGATAAGACATTTAATGCTACATAGTTGTAAATGAAGTGGTGAGTTTGTAAAATAAAATGTGAAATTTGCAGCTCAAAAGTCAAAAGTAAACAATGAACAGTAGGAAAAGATAAAATCATAGCAAGAAAAACAATAACATAAATGATAAAAGAATAATGAATGAAAAGGATATGTACTAGTAGCTATGATTAAGTCTTACATTTTCCTTTGGTTTTGTATCTAAAAATGGCTTGAATGCCCTCTATGGGTTGAGGATAGACTTCCCATTCAATTTTCTTATAAACTAGAAAATAAGATCGTTTATAGTAAGATTCCTGAGACTATATCGTGAATGTTCTTTTTGGAATAATGATCATAACTAAAAAATTACTTTTTGTATGTATCCACTAGGATGTGTTTCAAGAGAAAAAAGGATATCATCCAATGACTCTTTATTCAAGCCATCTCTAATAAATTGCATTTCATTCTGGCACACTTATGACAAGCAACTGGAAGTCATCGAGCTCTTTGTTTTCTTGAATAATTTCCTTTACTGCAACAAGGCATGTATGCAATAAATTTGGGAGGTAACTCACTTGCCAATCGTACTTTATCCTCAATTTGGTAGGTAACTCATATGCGTTCGAACCAAGCTTTATAGATTGTAAGGAGAGCAGAACTGTAAGAGAGTGATACAAATCATTTGTGAAGCTTTGTAAACATTGCATTTTTATCCATACCTTCGCCTGAGAATATCAGTTATTGTAAGAAACTGAAGTAACCGACTTTGATTGTCACGGAGTACCATTATTTGCCACTTAACCGAGGTAACGAATTAAAGCACACTAAAAGAAAATCAAATCTATACAATCATGCAACATGTGAAAGCAAACAAAATAAAATAAAAACAAACAATGTAAAAAAAAAATGAGTGTAACCAAATACTTAATCACAATCGTTCTCTTATAAAAATTACCTCAAGTTCCAATTGGATTTCATAGATACCATATTTGATTTCCATGAGTTGTCTTTCTAGGTCTTGAAAGTGGGATAATAACGCTGGTGGTCGTAGATCCCAAACATGATATGATTTACAAACTTGAAGCAAGTCTCGCTTAGATGATACTTCATATGTAGAAGTCACTTAAGGTGGTCGAAGAGAATCCGTCTAGTTGAGGTACTCATGATGTATATAATGAGAGAAAATATAATTGGTAAACAAACACACTTTAGCAGAAAATAGATAACTTTGATCAGAAAAAGAATAGTATAACGGATTGACAAAAGTTAAATCATCGAAAAGAAATGGAAAAGCCTCAGTTCAAATTTAGTGGGTCACTCAAATCTATTTTAGTGTCCTCTTCATGTAGTTGATACTTTATAAATGACTTTAATATTTGACCATTAACTTTGAAAGTGACACCGTTCTTTTGTTCCTTAATCTTAATTGCTCTATATAGAAAAATAATGTGAACAATAAAGGGGTCAGACCATTGAGAGTGTAACTCGTTTGGGAATAGATGCAAGCAAAAATTAAATAAAAGTACTTTTTGACCTTGGGTAAAAGATTTTCTCATAATTTTCTTGTCATGAAAGACTTTCATTCACTACTTATAAATCTTTATATTTTCGTATGCATCATTGCAAATAGCATCTATAAGCTTGTTTATAACAGAATGAAAGGATGTTTTGAAATTCACTTTCTAAGGCACATTCTTTGACAATTTGATTTGCTCAATACTTAAACAGATAAAGATCATCCTAAAAGAAATTCTTTATTTCAGTAAAAAATTTGGCTTTATCCTTTATAGCCCAATGCTCTAGAAGTTGATACGTAACAAGATAGTTGATAACTATCCAATGAGAGTTATCATGGCATTCTTAGGTTTGAATTAATATGGCTTAGAGAGAAAATAATGCAATTTATTAAATTTTTAGTTATATTTTAAATAAGAAGTTGTTTTAGTTTATTTTCAATAACCTAATCTTATTTTAAATCATTTAATTCTCAGATTTTGTGTGATTTTAGGTGACAAAAAATCTCAAGTTTTGTGGATGGAATGTGCTGAATCAAACTTAAAGAGATGATAAAAGAATATGGTTGATGAAAAACTAAAGAAAATTCTGCAAGAGTGTAGCTGTTGTAGCATCTTTACTACAGCAATCCTGTGGCAACGAGATAATCGAGATTCTATAAGTTTTCTTGGAAGACTGCGATCTAGAGTTTCCAAAAACATAGAAGATTCGCTGCCATACATCTCTGGTAACCCTAATTTTGCATTATAAAAAGGAGCACACATGGAAAGAAAGAGGTGAGGCCATCATATGTGCAAAAATAATAAATAAAAATAGAAATTAAAAAGAGATTTGAGGCTGCACAACAAATCAAAAGAAAAAAAAAAAGAATGAGGAAGGAAATACAAAGGCTAAGCAGAACTTACTTCTCTATTTTCTTTTCGCATTTTTATTTCTTATAATGATGTATTTGATTGCTGAACTTATTTTTATTATGGATTTATTACAAATCATGAACTACATTTTATTGTAGTTGAATGATAAACAAGCTTAATGGTGTTTAACTAAAATTTGTGTGTTGCTATATGTTTGATGAAGCATTTTATCTTGATTGAATTTATTTTAACTCCTTATTTCGGTTGACCACCCACTTAGTAGATGCTAGCTAAGGGAAATCCCCAAAAAGGTTTAATTAGTAGAACTAATCGAGATAATACATGATTTTAGATTGGGTTTCCTATGCTAAGATCTCTTTACTTGAATATGGTCATGCTTGATCCAGGATTTGAAAACTACCGCAAACATGGAAGATTTACAAAATTTGGAAGATATAAATCTGCAAGAATTAGTAAAGCAAGGTAATGGACAAGGATGTTAGAATGGGAAAATTATTCAAGAGCAACCAATAAACAATAACATTATTTACATGGCTGATGATAGAGGCAGCCATTAGAGATTATGCGATGTTGACCCCTCAAGCTATAAATCCTGGAATAGCTAGACCAAATGTGCAAGCTACTGATTCGAGCTCAAGCAGTGATGTTTTAGATGTTACAAATAATGGTAATTTAATGGTTTCCCATAAGAAGATCCTCATCTCCACCTTAAACTATTTTTAGAAGTGAGTGATGCTTTTAAGACTGCTGTAGTAACACACGAAGTATTAAAGTTAAGACTATTCCCATTTTCTCTACGAGATCGAGCAAGAGCATGGTTAAATTTTATACCACCTGATTCTATTAACACATGGAATGATTTGGCTAATAAATTTCTCATGAAATACTTTCCACCTACCAAAAATGTAAAATTGATTAATTCTCACACATCGTTTCATCAACTTGAAGATGAAAGCTTGTATGATGCATGGAAGAGATTTAAAGAATTGCTTCGGAAATGTCCTCATCATAATATTCCTTAATGCATATAGTTAGAAACTTTTTACATTAGCTTAAACCCATGTACTAGACGAATGGTAGATGCTTCAACAAATGGAACCTTATTATCTAAAAATTACAACGAAGCTTATAATATTTTAGAAATGATAGCTAATAATAACTACTAGTGGCCATCAACTGGACAAGCTACAGCAAGAAGAGCAGTAGGAGTTCTTAACATTGATGCTTTGACAGCACCATCAGCTCAAGTAGTTTTATTAACAAATATGGTGAAAGCTATATGTACTGCTCCAATAAATGTTAGCTATACTGTTCCAGTATCTGTCAACTAAGTGCAGTGGTATCTTGTGTTTATTGCGGAAGAAGGCATTTATTTGATAACTGTCTTGGAAATCTGGATTGATTCAATTTAATGGGCAACTTCATCAGATAGAACCATAACAACTTTTACTTAAACACATATAAGTCCTTATTGATAAGGTGTCTGAAGCTAAGGAGGAGCAAGATCATAATACAGTAATTGAGGCTGTTAGCACAAGGACTACCAACGCTACTAGAGAGTGGATGAGTTTAATGGACCTTATTGCTGAAATCTCTATAGAGGAACCTGATATAACAATTCTTTTAACATCTATTATAAAGAAAACTCTAGCCAAAACACTCGTTACCATTCCCAAGGCATCCAGCAAATGCAAAAGGGCCCTCTCTATAGGTGTTGTAGCAATGCAGACACTAGAAGAACCAGAACCTAAGAAGACAAAGTCCATCTTGCCCATCATTAAATAAGCTGCTGGGATGCCTCAAACTAGTCCAAGTCAAAAGAACATAAAATCAATTGAAGCTCAAGAAGTAGAATATAAAAGTAATAAACCTACTCCATCAGTACTACAGTAGCATCTTCAACACTAAAGAAGTATCCCTTTCCAACCAAATTATTCTTTCAAAATTCTAAACATTTTTCTTTTCTTTTATGTTATTTTATTCTGCACTTTAATTTTCATTGTTTACATGAATGTCTTTATTTTATATTGTGTGCAAATGAGGATACAACACCTTTTAAGTTTGGGGGTTGTGTTTTAAGTTTTTATTGAATGTTTTAATAATTCTTATTTATAATGCAATAGTTGTGAATGAATAAATATGTTGTGTTTGAGTAGTTTAATTTTAGTTTGTGCGTGAATGTTTTTTATTTGTGCTTGAATCTATGTGATTAAGTGTGTAACTTTGTCATCTACTTTTTATTTTTGAGATGAAATACCTAATCAGGATTCTTTGTGTAATGAAATATATTGAATTACCTATAAGTAGAGACAGTTTTTGGATGAGGTTGATACTCTGTCTTGACACTTAGATTTTGATTAAGTTTATGAGCATGCTGTAGCGAAACATATCTGAGCAGATTAAAAAATTTTCATACATTTTGGATAGAAAATAACTCAAGTTTAGGGGCGAATTTGACATTTTTAAAAAATATTTTTCAAGATATACTGAAATAGAATAAATTTTGCTCTAATAGCTTAAGTTGCTGAGTAACTAGGGTTGAGAGTGAACCCCAAATACAGACTTGAGTAAAAAGGCAGCGAGAGTTATCGAGCATTGCTGCAGCACCAAAATAACAAAATTAGTCTTCTGTCAAGGAAACTGAATAGCCAAGTCTGAGCACGAACCTTTTGTGCAGCCTTATGTCAAAGATGTTCGTAGATATGATAATAATTGTACCATCTTGGATGCCTATGCTGCAACAGCTCTGATTTAGGTATTGATGAAGTAATTAGTTATTATCAGAACCCCTGATAAGTATTTAAATAAAAAGTTGATGCACATTGAAGTCCCCTAAAAAAGTTAATAAAAAGAATAAATTATGAATGCTACAGTATTATTTTTTATTCTTTATAACTCCTACTTCCCTTATGAATGAAAATGCTTCAATTGCTTATCTTTTAAAAAATAACTGATGCTTGAGCTCTTGCTGCAGGGACTCTGAACTTGATAAAAATGCGAGCACACACATTGGATAAAATAAAGCAAAGTCTAGGGTTGTAGCTACTATTTGTAACTTTGTGTGTTTAGAATGAAATCTGAGGATGGATGAATCAAAGTAATCTAGATGATATAGTTTAGCTGTTTACTGCATGATTGTGTGTTTAGAATATTAGTGTTGTTGTCTTTACTTGAGGACAAGTAATGGTTCAAGTTTGGGGGTGTGATAACTCTATGAAATGAGAGTTATCATCTCATTCTTAAGCTTAAATCAATATGACTTAGAGAGTAAATGATACGATTTATTATATTTTTAGTTATATTTTGCATAAGTTATTGTTCTAGTTTATTTTTAATAAATTAATCTTATTTAAATCATTTAATGCTATAATTTTATGTGATCTTAGGTGACTGTGAATCTCAAGTTTGGTAAATAAAATCTGTTGAATCAAGCCTAAAGAGATGACAAAAGAATGTGGTTGATGAAAAGCAAAAGACAACTTTAAAATAGTGTAGTTGTTTTAGCATGCTTGCTGTAGCAATTCTGCAACAACGAGATAATCAGGATTCTACAAGTTTTAATGGAAGATTGTAATCTAGAGTTTTCAAAAACACAGATGTTTCGCTACCACACGTCTTTGGTAACCCTAATTCTATATTATAAAAGGGAGCACACATTAAAAAAAGAGGGGGAGTAGTCATTAGGGCAAAAATAATAAAGAAAAACATAAATTAAAAAGAGATTTGAGGGTTGCACAACAGATCAAAAGAAAAAAAAAAGATGAAAAAACAGAAAGACTGAGCAAAACTTATTTCTGTATTTTCTTTTCGCATTTTTATGTCTTTATAATGATATATTTGATGGCTGAACTTATTTTTATTATGGATTTATTACAAATCATGAACTACATTTTATTATAGTTGAATGATAAACAAGCTTAATGGTATTTGACTAAAATTTGTGTGTTGTTGCATGTTTACTAAAGCATTTTATCTTGATTGAATTTATTTTAATTCCCTATTTCAGCTGACCACCCACTCAAGTGGATATTAGCTAACGGAGATCCCCAAAAAAGACTACTTAGTGGAACTAATCAAGATAATGCATGGCTTTAGATTGAATTTCCTAAGCTAAGATTTCTTGACTTGAATAGGGCTGTGCTTGATCTAGAATTTGTGAAGAAGTAAACATAAAGATTCACCTTGTAAGGTTAATTGGAATCAAAGAGCATGTAATACTATATCTTATGTTGGCATAACAACTGGTCATTGTTAAGTTACATATAGAAATAAGTTATCCAACAAGCGATAGTAGTGGATACATTAGGATTTTGCCCAGTGCTATAGCCAATGTTATAGCAACAAAATATTAGTTGGACAAATAGTCCAAACCATTAAGTGAGTTTAATTATTTAACTATTCCATTGTCATTGATTATATATTTGTGTTTGATTGAGGAATTTCTTTACTTTAATTAGTTTATTGTATAATCTAGTTTATTACGTCTTTAATTTCTTTAAACCATCAATCAACCATCTATTTCTGCACTGTTAAGATTATTATAGCAAATTAAATGGCATCTATCCCTGTGGAGATGATCTAAATACTCATCAGTATATTACTTGTTGTGTTCACTTGTGCAATGACAATAATTGTTTATAGTAGCATAGATTAAACCCAACAATAGTTAACTATATCAGAATACCATGGTAATACTTCCACACTCATCATTGTTCATCTAGAAATGATTCATTCAATGATAATGGTTATTTAATTGTGTTAAAATTGAGGCGAGAGAGATGATCTGCCACCCCATTTTTTGTGTCTTTCTTATCTTTGAACTCATTATCATATTATTGCAAAAGTAGCACCTCACAAATTAGTCTAGATTTGCATTTTTCTTTATAAGAAGATATTTAAGAGGAACATGATCTATGAGCATAATTAGTTTACATCTAATGAGATAAGATTGAATTTTCTTTAATGCAAATACTACTGCTAGCATTTCTGTTTCAGTGGTTGAGTAGTTTAACTGTGCATCATTGAATGTCATGCTAGCATAGTAAATGACATGGGAAATTCGATCAACTCTTTGTCCTGATACTACTCCTATTGCATAATCGGATGCATCACACATGAGCTTAAAAGGTAAGTTCCAGTTGGGGCCTGAATGATGGGTGATGATGTCAACAATTGCTTTAATTTTTTAAATTCTTCAAGACATGAGTCGTCAAAGACAAAAGATACATCTTTAGCAAGTAGATTGCATAAAGGTTTAGAGACTTTACTAAAATCTTTAATAAAACGTCTATAAAATCCAACATGCTCAAGGAAAGATCTTACTTCTTTGACTGTTTTAGGTAGAGGAAGATTGGAAATGAGATCCATTTTGGCTTTTTTAACCTCAATACCTTTGTTCGAAATGATGTGATCGAGAACAATACTTTGTTTTACCATAAAATAACACTTCTCCTAATTTAAGATCAAATTCTTCTTTATACATCTTTTTAAAAATAGTGTTAAATAATATAAACATTGATCAAATAAATCACTAAAGACAGAAAAGTCATCCACAAAGACTTCAAAGAAACGTTCAAATATATAAGAAAAAAATGCTTAATATGCATCATTGAAATGTGACAGGTGCATTACCTAATCCAAATGGCATTCTCATACATGTAAAATTAGTAAAAGAGCAAGTGAAAATGGTATTCTCTTGATCTTTTGGTTCTATAGGAATCTAGTTATATCCTAAATAGTCATCTATAAGGCAATAAAATTCAGGACCTGCTAATCTATAAAGCATTTAATAGATAAATGGTAAAGGAAAATGGTCCTTAATTATGATAGAATTTAACTTTCTATAATCCGTGCATACACGCCACCTTGTAGTCACTCTAGTGGGTATCAATTCATTTTCAACATTGGTAACTACTGTGAATCCTGACTTTTTGGGGACAACTTGTACAGGACTAACCTATGAACTATCAAAAATGGGGTAAATGATACATGTGTCCAATAATTTAAGGACTTCAGTTTTAATAACTTCTTTTATATTAAAGTTCAATAAACATTGAATTTTCCTAATAGGTTTAACATGTTCATCAAGATGAATGTAATGCATGCAATTTATTGGTTTGTATATTTTAATGTTTTTTGTGCTCTCTTAAAACTTCCAATAACTTACTATTTTTTTTGTCATTTAGGGAGGATGAAATGATTACTGGTAGAGTGCTTTCTTCTCCCAAGAACGCATATTCTAAAGTATTGGGTAGCGGTTTAAGCTTGAGTTTTGGTGGTGATTCTGATGATGGGTTGAGTTTTTTCCCCGATGGTGCTATTTTTTCAATTCTTGACTTCTATTTATTGGTGTCTATGGATGGTGCTAAATCAAATAAAGTGTTGCCCCAGCAACTGATCTATTAATATCAATATCCAAACCAAAGTGAGTTACACTAGCTCTTTAAAGGGTCATCACTAAGGTTAAAAGAAAAAGTATAATCAATTAATTCTTATATTACATCCACATCAAAAAGTTTATCATCTGCATTGTGAGGTTGTTTGGCAATGTTAAAGATACTAAACTCCATAGTCATGTTACCAAAAAACAACTGCATATTTTCAGTACTACATTGAATGTAAGCATCATCAATTCCAAGAAAGATCTTTCTAGGATAATAGGGATATGCTTATTTGAATCTTATACGAGTTAAGTGTCAATCATAATGAAATCAATATAAAAATAAAACTTGAGATACTTTTATAAATCGATCTGCAAGTTGTAATACAACTAGAGTTAGGTATAATTCTCCTAATCCAAGTTTTACAAATACTGAGTAAGGTAAAAGATTTACACTAGCTCCAAAATCAGCAAAGCATTCTCAAATGTGTGGTTTCTAATGCTACATGAGATAATAGAGGATCCTGGGTCTTTAAATTTTAGAGAAATTTTCTGTTGGATTATAGAACTAATGTTTTTTATTAGAAAGTTCTTCTTTTGAACATAAATGCTTATCTTTTTAATGAAAAAGCCTTTAAGAAACTTGACATAAGAGGGCACTTACTTTATAACATCAAGCAAGGTGGTGTTAACACTTACCTATTTAAAGATCTGCATAATCTCACCTGTGGAATTTCCATCATTTCTTTAGCTAACCTCTGAGAGAATAGAGCTTTAGAGGTGTATTCTTATGGGCTGCTATCTTCTTTCTTCTTTAATGATGAATCCTCATAGTTTAAAGGTGCAACTTAAGTTATCTTTGGCTTCTTCACTTTATCATTGACTTCTTTACCTTTTTGCAAGGTCATGGTGGCTTTGACCTTTCCATGTTGTTAAGGTGAACTGGAAATTACTTTATACACTCTTTTAAGATTAGGTAGTGGCTAGCTTGATAATTTTCCTTTCTCAATGTTTATTTCTAAGGTTTGAACTGAAGAAGAAAGTTGACCTACTATCTTCTTAAGGCTTGAAATCGATTGGGCTTGTAAATTGAAAGCCAACTTTCATATCATTATGTAGTTCATCAATGGTGAGGTTTTGTTACTCTATCGTGGAGTGAGTAAGATTATTGAAATTTTAGAATGTTTCCTCTTATGGTTTGGGTTGAAAGTAGTTCTACTTCTGATTGTATGGTCTAAATGATGGCTGAAAGGCTTGAGGAGCCTGAGTAATTGGGTGGAGTTGTTGGTTCATTTTGATGGAATCCTTCAAACCATGAAATGTTGGGATGGTCTCTCTATCTAGGATTATAAGTGTTAGAGTAAGGGTTGTAGTTTGATGGCTTTCTCATTACACATATGGCATTAGTTTGGTCTGAGTATGAGTAATGGTCAAATTGATTGTAGGCATGTGGCTCAGTTGATTTGGCAGCGGTCAATGATGGTATTTGATGGAAAAGTCCTTCAATTATTTCTCAACTTCTTTGATTTTCAATCTTGACTCGCCAACATGAACCTCATTTACTCCTTTAATTCTTTTAATGTTCCTAATTGATCGACTTCGCTGTTAGGAATTATCTGCTTGTCGCTGGAAGAAATCCTAAATCTCTGATGCTCTTTTAGACATCAGTTATGCTCCACTTGTCACCATTAGCCATTCTTGCACATGTGCCAATAGTCCCTTTAAAAAGTATTGTTATTGGTACCATATCTCGTTCTCATGATGTGGACATTTCAAGAGTTGCCCATTAAATCGTTCCCATGCTTTAAAAAATTGCTCGTCTTCTCACTGGGTAAACTCTAAGATTTTCTTGAGAGTAGCAATGATTTTATGCACTGGGAAGTACTTATTTAAAAATTTAGTAAGCATTTGTTCAGATTATGCAATGCTATTAACAGGTAATATATTGAGCGAGCTATATCATTTAAAGAAAATAGAAATAATCTAAGTATAATATCTTCATCTAAAAAATTCTTATATTTAAAAATTTTGACAAACTGCATAAAAATCATTCAAATGATTGTATGGGTTTTCATTTTCTAGGTCATAGAATGATGGGAGATAATTTAGCACAGTAAGTTTTAACTAGAAACTCCTAGCAGTACATAAAGTGCTCAAATTAACTAAGAGACTGAAGTAGTCCTTAAATGACCACTCTTGTGGTGCTTGTGGTTGTTGTTGCAAATCAATTTCAATTTTTCCTTAATTTTAACTTAAGATGCAATGTGTTTACTTGTGCGAAGTGTCTTTTCTAGTTTAAGGTTTATGAGTTCTAAAATATGTGATAGTGACCTTCGACCATGCATGCAAACAATACATAAAAAATAAAAAAAAAATAAAGAGATGAGAAATTATGATACTAACTTTATTACATTGTTACAGCCTTACTCTAAAAACATGCTCAAGTGCTACGAATGCACAAAAAGTTAAAAAAATGTGAAATAAAATAAATAAACTTGAAATAAATCAATTAAAATTAAAATAAATTAAAAAGAAGTTAAACTGGCCATATAAATTAACAAAATAAACAAAAATTACAAAGAAAAGGAAAAATGAAAATTAAATGAGATAAATTTAAAGAAGGAAAAGAAAACTACAAGAAAAAAATTGCACAAAAAGTTATTTATAAAATAAACAAATTAACTTTACCAATTAAAAATGACTTACCTTTCCGGCAGCTGAATGAATCTATTACAGTATAGATTAATACTGACAAGTATCGATTCCATGAGGAGGTAGATTTGAGATTAAGTAATGCAATGAAGTGCTTAAGTCTATGGATTCATATTCAACATTTCATCATAGACTTAATATTCTTTTCTAGTTTCAATTAATTTATGAGGAGGTATTTCCACTCCTCATCAGCCCAACTCTAATAAATACAGTATCAAGTGCTTATTATGCAAAAGAAATAATCTTATGTTAATTATGGTATCAAAATCAGAAACATATTGTGCCAGGTGCTAATAATTCAACTGTTAACGATGAGGTAAGACTGTTCACTAATTAACCTAGATGAATTCTCTATTTACATTGAGTTAAGATGAACCACAGAAGCTAAAGGGTAATTTTTCTTTAATAAATCTAGTGTATAGTGCTCATCGTGCTAAATTGTAATAATCTTATACTAAGGAACTGGTATACCAATGTAAAATCTAGACAAAATTATTACTATTTACCAACGGTAGGTTAAAATAATCTAAATAGATCATAAAAAGAGAAAATAAACTTACCAAATTATGCTCATAGATTATATTAAGGCTTCACATTCAACCCTAGCTTAAAACTAAATTAGTTACTCATTTTTTAACTAGGCATAAAGTGAGAATTTTATTAAAATACATAAAAAAAAATACAAGATAGAAAAGGAATTATAGAAAATGGAGCTAAAAAATAGATTGAGTGGTGTTAAATTAGGGAGGGTAACCCCATATTTCCTTCTTAAGGTTTTAGCTGTTCTGAGTTCAAAAATGCTATCTGTTTTGCTGTCTGAATTCTTGTTTATCATGAAATGACCAAAATAAGCCTTAAAGATATAAAATACACACAAACACATACAATGATTGTTCAAAAAACCTTAAATACATAAAATTAAAGATGTTAGTGAGACTTGGAGTGTAAAATAATAATTTTACCCTTTATAAATATACACTCTATAGCACTAAATAATGCTTACGCTACAACTAACACTAGAAGACGAAGAGAAAATAACATTTACCTGTCCTCATAGAACATTTGCCTTCAGAAGAATACCATTTGTCCTGTGCAATGCTCCAGTAACTTGTCAAAAGTTCATAATGTCCATCTTTCAGATATGGTTGAGCAAACACTTGAGGTATTATAAATGATTTTTTAGTTTTTGGGGAAAAATACTATAATTGTTTGCATAATCTAAAAATTGTGCTTAGGAGATGTGAAAAGGAAAATTTAGTGTTAAATTGGAAGAAATGACATTTCATGGTATAAAAAGCGATAGTCTTAGGCCATATGATCTCTAGACAAAGGATAAAGGTAAATAAACCCAAAATTGAGGTGATTAACAAATTTCCAACTAGGCAAGGGCATAAGAAGTTTCTTAGATTATGTTGGATATTATAGAAGGTTTATTAAGAAATTTTTGAAGATATCAAAACCTTTATGCATGTTGCTGGAGCATGACACACCCTTTGATTTTAATGACGTTGGCTTTAAGGTATTTGTTGCATTGAAGAAAGCTCTTATTACAGCATCTGTTATTGTAGCACCTAACTAGAGTATACTTTTCGAGTTGATGTGCAATGCTAATGAATATTCTGTTGGAGTAGTGCTAAGAAAAAGGAAGGGCAAGAATTTTTCATTCCATTTATTATGCAAGCAAGACCACAGCTAATGCACAACTCAAATAGACCACCACTGAAAAAGAGTTAATGGTAGTTTTTTTTTTATATTTGAAAAATTCAGAGCCTATTTGGTTGGAACCATAGTAACTGTTTACACAAATCACTCATGCATAAAGTATTTAATTATAAAAACAAAAATTACCAAACCGAGGCTGATAATGTTAATTCTCTTGCTACAAGAGTTTGACTAGGAGATCAAACATAGAAAATGGACTGAAAATCAAGTAGCCGATCATCTTTCAAGACTTGAAGTAGATCAATCACTTTGGCTAAATAAGACATAACAAAAAAATTTCCTAATGAGCAATTGCTGATTCTCTAGCATGCACAGATGCTGCAATAATCTAGATTTCCTTAGTATGCATATTTTCGCAATTATTTAGTGAGTGGACTACTACCATCCGACTTGACCTACTAGTAAATATATATATATATATATATATTTCTCCATGATGTCTGGTGTTAGCAAAGGGATGAACCCTATATGTACAATGTGTGTTCAGATCATGTGATTAGAATATTTATTTATGATAAAGAGATATCATACTGCAGTAAACAGAGGACACATAACAGCAACCAAAGTTTTTCAATCAGGTTATTGTAATTGAAGAACTAGACATATCTCAAAAGTATGAGATGCCATTAACTAACATTCTAGAAATTGAACTTTTTGATGTATGGAGGATAAACTTTATGAGACTATTCCCACCATCTTTTGGGAATTTATATATCTTAGTTATTGTGGACTATATATCCAAATAGGTAGAAGCTGCAGCATTGCTAACAAATAATGCGAAATTTATGGTATAATTCCTTTAGAAGAAGATTTTTACAAGATTTGGGACCCTCTAAAGCCATCATCAATGACAAAAGAACACATTTTTATAATATGATATTTACTGTAGCATTGGCTAAGTATAGGTTCAAGTATAAGATTGCTAAAATATAACATTCATAAATAAGTTGTCAGGCAAAAATATTTTACAACGAGATAAAATAGATTCTAGAAAACCCTGATAGAAGGGATTGGTTTATTAAACTACATAATTTTTTATGGGCCTACCGAACAATTTACAAGACTCCACTCAGCAAGTGTCCATACAGATTTATTTATGGCAAAGCTTACCATTTGCCATTAGAGTTGGAGCACAAAGCATATTGGGCAGTTAAACAACTTAATATGGACATGAATGCTCCAACAGAGTAAAAGAAGATATAACTTTGTGAGCTAGAAGAACTGAGATTATTCTCATATAAAAATACAAGAATCTATAAGGAGAAGATTAAACAATGGCATGATAAACATATCCAGCAGAGGGAGCTAATTCTAGGTGAACAAGTCTTACTTATAATTCTAGACTAAAACTTTTTCTTGAAAAGTTGAAATCTAGATGATCAGGACCTTCAAACTTATAAAGATTTATCCTCATGAGGTTGTTGAACTTCAAGATGAAAGAACGGGCCAGGAATTCAAGGTAAATGGACAATAAATGAAGCAATAATGGGAGCTACTATAAACAATCCAAGGGAGGATCTATACTTAACAAATCCAGCTTGAGCAATTTAGGGTTAGTCAGGTTGAAAGACCTAAAACCAAGCACTGATTAGGAGGCAACCTAATGAGGGAAGTGAATTTTACTTTTTTATGCATATTACATTTATTTTATCTCAGATTAATTTGTTCTTTTATTTTAAATTTTATGTTTTATGCTAAATTGTTGTTTTTACTCTTTCATTTTTTTAGAAAATTAGGATGAAACGTATGAATACAGCATCTGGATGAGAGGATTAAATAGAACAAAAATATTAGAAAGGACAAGTTGCAACAGTATTTACAACTTACAGAAGTGAAAACACTTCTAAAATGAATATGCAATTATTGTTCATGCTACATCAACATTTAATTTGCTACAATAATGCATCACTCAGCAGTAAAATTTTTTACCCATTACAGTTGATTACCAATTTGAAATTTCTACTGTTAATAGCTGACTCGCGAATGTAAGAAAATTAGTAGTTTTGAAAATTAGGTAAAATACAATCCCTTATTTTCGTGCCACATATCTCTTCTTTCCATTTAATTTTTTTTAAAAAAAAATTCAATAAAAACAAATAAACAAACAAACAAAAATTTACAAACTTATCATTTTACTTTACTCTCTCTATATTTTCCCTTTTACTATAAATTAGGGTTTCACCGTTTCATTCTCATTATCACTTCATCTCTAAAATATTCATCTCTCCTTATTAAGTTTTTACCTTTTTAACCTAACCAAATTAATTCGAGGTGTTACAGTAATGCTAAATATCAAAGCCAGGGCTAGTAGATTGAAAGACCCTAAGCATTTATGAAGTTACAAAGCCGAGGAAAAATATAAAGATTCAATAGAACCTCAAAAGCTATTAGAGAAGAATAGTTTTGAGATTCCCAAGCAGCCCATAGGCATCTTTAAAACCGTGCTTGCAATTGTTGTAGGATTGGGCTAGAGCAAATTCTACATGCACCCTCAAAACTCTATCATACTAATCATAAAAGAGTTTTATTCTAATTTGCTACAACATTTGGGTAAGGTAAGTTCAGGTACTATTGTATTCTCAAGTTATAAATGCTTTTTATAAATTACTTGCTATTGTTGATTGTAAATACACAAAACTTATTAAGGGGCTTAACCGTTAAGCAATGAGGGGATGTATTTAAAACTTTAACCGTAGAAGGAAGTGACTGGACTAATGAGGAATCTTGAATTGTGAGTAGAATAGACCTCAAGCCTACTGCAAAAGTTTAGGTAAAAGTCCTAAAATCTAGGCTTATGCCAACTACCCACACAATAACTGTATCCCAAGGTAGACTTCTGATTTTATATGCTATAATTAAGGAGATAATAGTTGATGTGGGGAGGGTGATTGAGAGAGAAATCAGAGAATGCTTTACAAAAAAGTAAAAATTTTTCGCTTTAATGTTTTCATCATTCATCACAAGAATTTGTGAGTTCTTTAGTGTGAAAACTACTAAAAGTGATGAAAGATCAAGAATGAAAGAGCTTTTATTTCTACGAGGTAGAGATAATTACTAAAGAATCTATTGCTGCAGCCACTAAAATATCTTACCGTAGTTAAATTAGGAAAAATAGTTAGGATTGAACAGATGATGGAAGATCTGAGTAATAGCACAGGTGCATGTGTAAAAGCACAAAGAGAGGAGAATAAAAGATTTTGGACTTATTTAATGCATTTAGAAACTCAAAAACGTCAATGGGCAATATATATGAACAATAAGAATAAAGATTTTCATGATTCTCTACTGCAGTAGTTCAGTTTCCAAGCTGTAATAGAGCTTGTTATAGTAAAAGCAGTAGTATATGAAAGCGAAGAAGTGGACAGCAAAGAAGAATATGAAGACGAGCAGCCACAAGAAAAAGCAGGAGCTAACAAAGAATAGGAAAAAGAGCCTAAAATAGGAGAAGAAGAGGATATTAATACAGCCCTTGACAGAGCCATCCACTAAACTGCCAAAATAGCAGGACAAAATAAGAGCTTACAAGAGCTCATTACTAAAATCACCTCTGAGGAACTTGTTACAGTAACTCAACCAGCCTCCACAGCAAAGAAAACTCTCATCAAGCCTTCTGTTACAACTCCCAAGACTTCTAGTAAGAGAAAAGGGGTGTAGTCCTCCAGAGGTATTGTTTGGGTAATATCGGGCAGACCCCTTCGAGGCCCTTCCAGCTCGAATAAAAAACACTCCGAGAATAGTCTAGCTCGAGCAGAAGACCCGACCTTACCAGGACGATCTCATAAAAGCTGGTCGAGTTCAGGGATTCATAGCCGCTCGAGCCCCGAGCACTCCTTTGCCTGCTCGAGGTCGTCCACCCGGTCGAAGCTAGTCATGGTCGAGCTCCGAGCACTCCTTTGCCTGCTCGAGGTCATCTCTCCAAGTCAAAGCTGGTCAAGGTCGAAAGCTGAGCACTCTTTTTCTGCTCGCAGAGATTAAGTCCACGAGCACAACTGGACAAGACCCGGCCTAGGGCAACCCGACCCATTTTCTCAGAATCCTCGCACGCCTTTAGATGCTCGATCGAGGCCCCACGTGGTATGGTGGCGTATTATTGCCGCTGGTCAGGACATGCCCCTACGGTGTCATCATTCCTAGCGCACATGTCCGAGCATAGTGAGTTGGTCACGTGAACCGAATTAAAGAGACATGCCAGCATCCCTGTGGAATATTAACCCAATCGAGGTTATCAGAGGGACCCAGATACCACTAACGTGGGAGTGGACAGCCTGGAAATGGAAAGAGCGGGAAAAATGGAGTATAAAAGGAAATGAAGGGGTACGTTACAATGGTTGGCAATTCTGATTCACAAAGGGTTGAAGAAATGGATTTACAAGGGTTCCGATTTTTCAGACAGGTTCTTCATATTCTGATTTCTCTCATCTGATTTTCTGAGAAAAAGCCATACTCATTCAAAAAGGAAGGGCGAAAAATATCCCTTTCATCTTTCCGGTCTCCCCGACTAAGGGAGATACCAAAAAGAACAACCCGATTACTGACTTGAGCATCGGCGGGTTTTCGCCGGAACACGCCGGCAACCCCCGACCACTGTTACGTGAGTACAGTGTCCGGAGATCCCCGTTCTGGAAAAGACAGTGGAATATGACGAAGGAGACAGTCCTGCTCGAGCTCGAGCTATTTGCAAGCAGAATGATCGAGGCACTGTTTGAAGGCACGCAGGGAAACTGTATCAACACTGTAGACAATCGCGAGCAGGAGGATCGAGGCACTGTAGGCAATTGCGAGCAGAAGGTTCAGAGCACTGTTCGAAGACACGCGGGAAAAACTGCATCAACAGGTATTACAGCATCACAGGCACTAGAAGAACCAAAGAAAAAAATAAAGACTATTTTGCCCACAATTGAAGACGTTGTTGGAACACTTTAGACCAATCCAAAAATAAGACAGAAGAAGAACAAGCCAACTGCTGCACAACTTGGTTCACCAAGGAAAAGCTTGAGAAGTGAAGCACAGATACAATGAACCTACCCCACCAATGCTGCAACATAGCATTCCACAATGAGAATATCCTCTGCTAGTCAGTTTATCTTTAAAATTTCAAAACTTTTCCTTTGTTTCTTTATTTTATTATTTTAAATTTTAATTTCAATTGTGTGCATGAATGTCTTTACTTTATTTTGTGTATTTATGAGGATATAATGCCTCTCAAGTTTGAGGGGAAAACTGTGCTATAATGTAATGTGTTTATGAATAAACATGTTTATACTGAGTGTGTTTACTTAGATTGATATAATTAAGTGTATAACTCTACTTATCTAGTATTAGTTATTGATTTAAGAAATCCAATAAAGATGATTTGAGTGCTAAAGTATAAGATAAACAACCTTTTAGTAGAGACATTTTATGGATAGTGAACTCTATCTTAGTACTTTAACTTTAGTTATGTTTTGTGAGTATGTTATAGCAAAGGCTAAGCATTGTAGAAAAGTTTAACATTCTAGGTTAATATGGAAAACTTTTCAAAATTATTACAACTGTGCTATAAATAGAATAAACTCTGCTCCAATGGTTTAATTACTGAGTAATCAAGACTGTGCATACACCCCATTTATAGACTTGAGTAAAAAGACAGCAAAAGTTATGAACATTGCTATAGCAACTCATAAGAAAGAAAAGTCCTCTGCCAGGAAACTGAGTAGCCAAGTCTGTTCATAAGCCCTATGTTTAGCCTTGAGTTAAATGTGTCTAAAGATAAGAAAATATTGCAGCATATTTGATGTCATCGTTGCACCAACTCTGATTTGTGCATTGATAAAGTAATTGGGTGTCATCAGTGCCCCTAATAGACATTTACATGAAAATTTGATGTTACACTGAAGGGTTTTTACTAAAAAAAAAAAAAATTACTATAGCACAATTTGCAACTCCTATTAACTCATATTCCCTTATAGATAAAAATGTTTCTGTTATTTTATTTTTCAGAAATATCTTATACTTAAGTTATGTTATAGCAACTCTGAAACTAGATCAAAGTGACACATAAACACTCTAGGCAGAACATAACCTAAGTATAGAACTGGATCTGTTGTTGGTAATTTTACAGATTAAAAATAAGATTTGAGGTTTGATGAATCAAAGCAATCTATATAACAGAGTTTAGTTGTTATTTGTGTGATTGCGTATTTGAAATGTGAGTATTGCTATCATTACTTGAGGACAAGTAATGGTTTAAGTTTGGGGATGTGATAACTATATGAAATAAAAGTTATCACGACATTTCTAGACTTAAACTAGTATTACTTATAGAGTAAATGATGAATTTTTATTTAATTTCAAGTTACATTTTGGACGAACGTCTATTTAGGTTTAGTTTTAATAAATTAATGTATTATAGATCATTATGTGCTCTAATTTTGCATCATTGCAGGTAACCAAACAGTTCAAACTATAAGGATGATTACTACAGCAGTAGAACTGCAAAGAATAATAAAAAACTTATTTGCAGAAACAATAATCCAAGTCTGAAATAGAGCAGATGTTATAGACATTATTGCAGCAATCCTAGAGCACGCAAATAAAAGACCGACACAGACTCACATGTTAACAGACAGAACATATTGCAGCTGTTACTCTACTATTACTATCACATGAAAAGAAAACAATAACATGAGGTACAAAAAGTTATGTAGTCCTAGGTTGTTAAAAGGTGACACGTGTCTACATGCTTTTGGTTGCTTTAATCTCAAGATATAAAAAGAGTATATGCGAGAAAATGAGGGGTGGCTTCACACAACAAGTAGAAAACAAAGAAAAAGACAAGGAAAAGAGAGAGTTCAGGGCTACAACAAAGAATTTCTACAAGGAAGAAAAAGAGATCGCAAGAGAATATGATAACTGTAAATTAGGATTACGATATCAAAGTTTTCATTTTGCTTGTTATTTTTCTTTGAGAATGAGTTTAATGTCAGAAATGTGTGTTGTAGTTTCCACATCCATCATGAATAAACTTTAATAGAGTAGGGAATTAAACAAGCTTAGAGGTTAATTGACTGTTATATGTGTGTTGCTAGAATCAGCTATAGCATTTTTTTTTATTTTACTTATTGTAATTCCTTATTTTAGCTGACCACCCATTTAGTGGATACTAGCTAAGAAAGAACCTAAAAAATAATTTGATTTGGTGGAATAAATCAAGACAATACATGGTTTTAGGTTAGGTTTCCTAGGTTAGATTAAGCTAAATTTGAATAGGGCTATGTTTCATCTAAAATTAGTGAAGAACTAGATATAGGGATTCACCTAGTAGGGTTAATAAAATCTAAAACGTATAATGTTATATCTGTTGTTGGCTTAACAACTGGTTACTATTAGGTTGCATATGCATATAAGATATCCAACATGCAACAGTCGAGGATGTATGAGGAATTCTACCTAGTATTGTAGTAAATGTTATAACAATTGTACTTTAATTGATAAATAGCCAATAATTGTTAAGTGAATTTAAGCACTCAATTACTCATTCATTATTGAGTATCCTTTTTTATTTAACCTTAATTTTTTTTTACTGCATTTTATTTATTGCACACCTAGTTTTATTAGGTCTTTAAGTTTATTATTTAATTTATTTTTACTTTTATTAAATTAGTAAGATTAATGTAGCAATCTAATAATATCAATACTTGTGTAGATGATTTTGATACTTATCATTATATCAATACTTATCAATGTAGCCATAAATCCTAGAATAGTTAAACCGAAAGTGCAAGCTATTAATTTTGAGCTCATACTAGTAATATTTCAGATGCTCTGAATAATGGACCTCAATAGATTACCATTGAAAGATCCTAATTATCACCTTAATTTATTTTTAGAAATGAATGATGCTTTCAAGATTGTTGGAGCATCACAAGAAGAATTGAGCCTCAGACTATTCTCATTTTCTTTAAGAGATCAAGCAAGAGCATAGTTAGACTCTTTGCCACCTAATTCCATCTCTATATGGATTGATTGGCCGACAAGCTTTTGTTGAAGTACTCTTTACCTGTAAGAATGCAAAGCTAAAGAATAAGATCACATCTTTCTATCAATTTGAAAATAAGAACTTGTATGATGCATAGGAATGGTTCAAGAAGCTGCCTAGGAAATGTCATCATTATGGTATCCATTATTGTATGCAATTGGAAAATTTCTACAATGGTTTGGACTTAAGCACTAGATTGATTATTAACGCTTTAACTAATAGGGCCTTGTTATCTAAGTCTTACAATGAGGCTTATGATAATTTAAGAAGAATAGCCAACAACAACTATCAGCGGCATCTACCAGATAAGCCACAATAAGAAGAATAACATGAGTTCACAATGTAGATGCCCTCACAAAATTATCGAACTAAATAGTCTTATTGGCAAATATGGTAAAAGTTATGTCCACTACTCCAATAACTATCAATAAAGTTACTAAAATATATTATGTTTAATATGAAGGACACTTTTTGATAATTATCCAAGAAATCCTATTTCAGTCAACTGAACCAAATATAAAAAAATATATAACCCTTAATATAGACAGCACCCAGGGCAATCAAAACTAGAATAAGCATGCTGCAGTAGCCAGTAGACAAAACAAACTTACTCAACCACCTGAATTTTATCAACAAAGTCAAGGGCAAATGAGTACTGCCAATAATCAACTTAACTCCTTTGACTTTGAATAAGGAATATATTTTGAAGAATAAAGCAGTTGTCCAAAGGCAGTTTGTCAAGCAACACAGAGGACCCATGAAGAGAAAGGAAATAGCACTACAAAGTAATCAAGTTAAGATTTGAAAATGATGTTCATATTCCAGTTGGTCTACTAAAAACAAGAGTTGACCCACTTTAATCCATGAAGAAACTTAAGTTGAAGAAAGGGCACAACCATCCATTGCACCTTTCAAGAAAAATCATAGTTTCTGAATTATATTCAGCCAATAAGCAAACCTCGAATCCATGGGTATTTGAGCTAGGATGAAACAAAGAGCCCTCCCTTAACTCTGAAGTTGCGATTAGTTGCTTTTAGTTACTTATAGATCTATAAGTGCGTGACAGCAAACTCCTTCAAATAGAGAGTTTACATGGACTACAGAAAGTTGAATAAGGCCAAAAGAAAGGATTACTTGACATTGCCTTTCATAGATCAAATGCTAGACAAACATACTGAAAATTAGTATTACTATTTCTCGGAGGGATACTCAGGCTACAACCAGATTGCTATTACACCAAACGACTAGGAGAAGGCAACATTCACTTATTCTTATGTAACTTTTACCTTCAGAAGTATGTCATTTAGACTGTATAATACTCCAACAACTTTCCAGAGGTGTATGATATCCATATTTTTAATTGAGGTATTTATGAATGATTTTTCACTCTTCAATAAATTATATAATGATTGTTTGTACAATCTAAAAACAATGCTTAGAAGATGTTGAAAAACAAAATTAGTGTTGAATTAGAAAAGTGTCATTTCACGGTATAAGAAGGGATAATACTAGGCCATAGGATCTTAAAAAAGGGTATAAGGCAAAAATAGAGATGATAGATAAACTTTCACTACCTATTTCAATTAACGGCATAAGGAGTTTCCTGGTCATGCTGGATTCTATAGAAAGTTTATTAGGGATTTCTTCTAAATATCAAAACCTTTATACATGTTGCTAGAGCATAACAGACCCTTTAACTTTGATGAAGCTTGTTTAAAGGCAATTGTTGAGTTAAAGAGAGCTCTTGTTATAGCACCTGTTGTTGTAGTACTTGACTGGAGTATGCCCTTTAAGTTGATGTACGATACTAGTGACTATTCTGTTAGGGTAATGCTAAGGCAGAGGAAAAGTAAGATTTTTTATTTTACCTACTATGCTAGTAAGACCCTAGCAGATGCATAACTTAACTACACCACCACTGAAAAGGAGTTGCTTGCAGTTATTTTTGCATTTGATAAATTCATACCCAATTTGGTTGGTACTAAGGTGACTGCATAGATCACTCAGACAAAAAGTAGTTAATTTCAAAGAATTATGCAAAACCAAGGCTGATCAGATTGATTCTCTTATTACAAGAGTTTGACTTGTAGATCAATGATATAAAAAGATAACTGAAAATCAAGTAGCATATCATCTTTCAAGGCTTGAAGTAGATGCAAGCACTATAACTAAGCTAAACATCAGAGAAACCTTTTTAATGAGCAGTTATTAATGCTTCAGCATGCACAAATGCTACAACAATCCAGATTTCCTTAGTATGCAGACTTGCTAATTATCTAGCGAATGGACTGCTACCATCTGATTTAAGCTACCAGTAAAAGAAGAAGTTTCTCCATAATGTCAAAAATTGTCAATAGGATGAGCTTTATTTGTACAAAATGTGTTCAAACCATGTGATTAGAAGATGTGTTTCTGATGAAAATATTTCAAACATTTTGCAGTCTTGTCATACTGGAGCATACGATGGATACTTTAGAGGACACAGAGTACCAGCAAAAGTTTTTAATCAGGTTATTACCATCCCTTTATCTTTAGATATGCTTATGAATTTGTTAACTGTTGTGATAGATGTCAAAGAATATGAAATATTTAAAAGTATGAAATGCCATTAACTAAAATTTTGAAAGTAGAACTTTTTTATGTATAGGGGTTAAACATTTTGAGACTATTCTTACTATTTTTTAAAAATTTATACATCTTAGCTGTTGTGGACTATATTTCCAAATGGGTAGAAGTCGCAGTATTACCAACAAATGATGCAAAGGAGTGGTAAAGTTCCTTCAGAAGAATATTTTGATAAGATTTGGCACTCTCAAAGCCATTATCAATGATTAAGGAACCCATTTTTGCACAGGTTGTTTGTTGTAATATTGGCTAAGTAAAGAATCAAGCATAAGGTTGCTATTAGGTTATTACTGTCCCTTTGTCTTTGGATATGCTTATGAATTTGTTAAGTGTTGTGATAGATGTCAAAGAACATGAAATATTTCTTAAAAGCATGAAATGCCATTAACCAAAATTTTATAAGTAGAACTTTTTTATGTATGGAGGTTAAACTTTATGAAACTATTCTCACTATTTTTTAAAAACTTATACATCTTAGTTGTTGTGGATTATGTGTCTAAATGGATAGAATCCACAGTATTACCAACAAATGATGCCAAAAGAGTTGTAAAGTTCATTCAAAAGAATATTTCTATAAGATTTGGCACTCTCAAAGCCATCATCAGTGATTAAGGAACCCATTTTTACAGAGGTTGTTTGCTACAACATTGGCCAAGTAAGGAACCAAGCATAAGGTTACTACAATATAGCATCCACAAATAAATGGTCAAGCAGAATTGTCTAAT
>CM046814.1:5337395-5450749 GCA_025617385.1 Murraya koenigii | reverse complement strand
TCGTGCTCTTGGAGGAAAATTCGAAGATTGTTATTACGAGTAAATGAGGTTTTTCGTTGGACGCCTTATCCTCTCAATTTTCAGTTTATGTAAAACCACGAATGACACGAACTTGCTGGTAGAGTTTTTTGTGTTTCAAAAACAGGTTACAAGTAGTTAATATAAAATCTGCTCTTTTTAGGGATACATTTAAGGCAAAACAGTAATTTTTTATTGGCAGGAAAAAAATACTATCTATTCAATGTTCAGTTTATTCTCTTAACCGCGTGAAGACGAAAGTGGACAAGTGAAAGAAAATGTCAACTTCAGTTGCAATTACGCAATGAAAAAAATTATTTGTCGACTTTGCATGGATAAGCAGTAAAACCATTATAAAATTAATAAAGGTGGAATCATACGCATCTATTTATTTAATGAGATATTGATATTAATTACTGAATAAACTGTTAATCTATTAATTTATAAAGTATACGTATAATTCGATAAAAATATATTTAACCTAGTAGAAAACTCATAGTAATTTACCAATCTAATCAATTAAAAATAAGTTAAACCGCAAAATATAAATTAAAGTTAACTATAAAAAGTTTGATAAGTCCTTCAATTTAGAATTCAAACAAGCAATAACTTGCATTAAAAGCGAGGTCCATCTATATTTAGATTAAAAAAAGCGGTAATAATTGAGTCATATTTTATCAAATATCATGTCACTACAATTATATTTGTTCGCTTAGCAAACTATTATTTTATAATATGAATGTGAGAATGGAATTACGAAACTTTATCTCTTACATAATTTATTGATTAATTAGCATCAAAATCTCTTTAAATTAATGGATGTTGCATGATTATGACATTATTGATTCTAGAAGTTTTACTGATATTTCCACGTAAATATCTAGCATTGTCTTGCTTCAAGGGCTTGCTTATGATATAGAATGTGGTTAATTTCATTGGAGGACATGGCTCACAGAAACATCACTATCTATTAAAAAAATTGGCTTGGCAATTGATATAAAGAGAAAAAAACATAATAATGAACTAAACAAAATAAATCGCTAGAAAATGATAACATTCGTTAAATATATGTTAAAATTATCTTCATAATGTGACAAGGTGTTAAAATCAATAGTTAATGCAAGCAAACGCAACGTAATTTATTTAATCTTCGTTTATGAAATCTTTCAATACCATTAATGTTACTGTAGCTCATTTCTCCATATTCGATAATATAAATAGAGGCAAATGCCTTTTCGATTCTTACAAATCTCTTTTAATTCTAATTAAGTTGTACACAATTCACTTAAAAAACTAAAAAATGTCGAAGAGTCTTAGTTTCATCATCTTGGCTTTGCTCGTAGTGGCAAATACTAAAAGCATGCTTGGTTCAGCAAGTCGTATTGGCCTAGGATCTAATCCAGATGCTTCATTTTCTGTTAATCCTGCAGCATCACCTGACGCTGTTGATTGCACAGGGCTATCACCTGAAGAGTGTTTGATCCATAAGACTAAGAAAGCTCACAAAGACTATTTCTACCCCTGCCCCCCGGGTGGATGCAAATATTTTCATTAATTTTTTATGTGTGTATTTGTAATAATGATGAATTGTAATGGAATTGGAAATGTGTTTTAACGAAAGAAGAAATTAATTCATAATCTATACGTCATGTTAAGTCATTTCTTTTTTTATGCCTGTATCTGGTGTTGACTTTTTGCGTACATAACGTTGAATCGATCTACGAGAGAACAATATGCTGAAATAATAAAAAATGTTAGAAAATTCAACGTACCTTTAAACAGTGTGAAAACATTAACTTCCCCTACTTGTTGCCAGAAAAACAAGAAAAAAAACTTATCAACGAGCCCCTCTTTAAGCTAATCCTCTGAAAAAAAAAAGTTAGAGCAATTTAGAGTAATTGGAGGTTTTCGTGCTCTTGGAGGAAAATTCGAAGATTGTTATTACGAGTAAATGAGGTTTTTCGTTGGACGCCTTATCCTCTCAATTTTCAGTTTAAGTAAAACCACGAATGACACGAACTTGCTGGTAGAGTTTTTTGTGTTTCAAAAACAGGTTACAAGTAGTTAATATAAAATCTGCTCTTTTTAGGGATACATTTAAGGCAAAACAGTAATTTTTTATTGGCAGGAAAAAAATACTATCTATTCAATGTTCAGTTTATTCTCTTAACCGCGTGAAGACGAAAGTGGACAAGTGAAAGAAAATGTCAACTTCAGCTGCAATTCTGCAATGAAAAAAATTATTTGTCGACTTTGCATGGATAAGCAGTAAAACCATTATAAAATTAATAAAGGTGGAATCATACACATCTATTTATTTAATGAGATATTGATATTAATTACTGAATAAACTGTTAATCTATTAATTTATAAAGTATACGTATAATTCGATAAAAATATATTTAACCAAGTAGAAAATTCATATTAATTTACCAATCTAGTCAATTAAAAATAAATTAAACCCAAAATATAAATTAAAGTTAACAATAAAAAAGTTAGATAATTCCTTCAATTTAGAATTCAAACAAGCAATAAGTTGCATTAAGAACGAGATCCATCTATATTTAGATTAAAAAAAAGGTAATAATTGAGTCATATTTTATCAAATATCATATCACTACAATTATATCTGTTCGCTTAGCAAACTATTATTTTATAATATGAATATGGGAATGGAATTACGAAACATTATCTCTTACATAATTTATTTATTAATTAGCATCAAAATCTCTTTAAATTAATGGATGTTGCATGATTCTGGCAGAATTGAGTAAGAAAGCTCACAAAGACTATTTCTACCCCTGCCCCCCGGGTGGATGCAAATATTTTCATTAATTTTTTATGTGTGTATTTGTAATAATGATGAATTGTAATGGAATTGGAAATGTGTTTTAACGAAAGAAGAAATTAATTCATAATCTATACGTCATGTTAAGTCATTTCTTTTTTTTATGCCTGTATCTGGTGTTGACTTTTTGCGTACATAACGTTGAATCGATCTACGAGAGAACAATATGCTGAAATAATAAAAAATGTTAGAAAATTCAACGTACCTTTAAACAGTGTGAAAACATTAACTTCCCCTACTTGTTGCCAGAAAAACAAGAAAAAAAACTTATCAACGAGCCCCTCTTTAAGCTAATCCTCTGAAAAAAAAAAAGTTAGAGCAATTTAGAGTAATTGGAGGTTTTCGTGCTCTTGGAGGAAAATTCGAAGATTGTTATTACGAGTAAATGAGGTTTTTCGTTGGACGCCTTATCCTCTCAATTTTCAGTTTAAGTAAAACCACGAATGACACGAACTTGCTGGTAGAGTTTTTTGTGTTTCAAAAACAGGTTACAAGTAGTTAATATAAAATCTGCTCTTTTTAGGGATACATTTAAGGCAAAACAGTAATTTTTTATTGGCAGGAAAAAAATACTATCTATTCAATGTTCAGTTTATTCTCTTAACCGCGTGAAGACGAAAGTGGACAAGTGAAAGAAAATGTCAACTTCAGCTGCAATTCTGCAATGAAAAAAATTATTTGTCGACTTTGCATGGATAAGCAGTAAAACCATTATAAAATTAATAAAGGTGGAATCATACGCATCTATTTATTTAATGAGATATTGATATTAATTACTGAATAAACTGTTAATCTATTAATTTATAAAGTATACGTATAATTCGATAAAAATATATTTAACCAAGTAGAAAATTCATATTAATTTACCAATCTAGTCAATTAAAAATAAATTAAACCCAAAATATAAATTAAAGTTAACAATAAAAAAGTTAGATAATTCCTTCAATTTAGAATTCAAACAAGCAATAAGTTGCATTAAGAACGAGATCCATCTATATTTAGATTAAAAAAAAGGTAATAATTGAGTCATATTTTATCAAATATCATATCACTACAATTATATCTGTTCGCTTAGCAAACTATTATTTTATAATATGAATATGGGAATGGAATTACGAAACATTATCTCTTACATAATTTATTTATTAATTAGCATCAAAATCTCTTTAAATTAATGGATGTTGCATGATTCTGACATAATTGAGTAAGAAAGCTCACAAAGACTATTTCTACCCTTGCCCCCCGGGTGGATGCAAATGATTTTCTTTAATCTTTTATGTGTGTATTTGTAATAATGATCAATTATAATGAAATTGGAAATGTGTTTTAACGAAGGAAGTAATTAATTCATTATCTATACGTCATGTTATGTCGTTTAGTTTTTTTTTGTGCGTGTATCTGGTGTTGCTTTTTTGTTTACATATCGTTGAATCAATCTACGAGAGAACAATCTCTTGAAATAATAAATGATGTTAGAAAATTCAACGTGCCTCTAAAAAATGTGAAAACATTAACTTCCCCTACTTGTGCCAGAAAATCAAGAAAAAAACCTATCAATGAGCCCCTCTTTAAGCTCATCCTCTGAACAAAAGTTAAGAGTAATTCGGGGAAATGTCAACTTCTCCTACAATTCTACAATGAAAAAATATATTTGTATATTTACATGGATAAACAGTAAAACCTTTATAAATTAATAAAGTCAGAAACATACACATCTATTTATTTAATGAGCTATTGATATTAATTATTGACTAAATTGTTAATCTATTAATTTATAAAGTATACGTATAATTCGATAAAAATATATTTAACCAAGCAGAAAGCTCATAGTAATTTACCAATCCAATCAATTAAAAATAAATTAAACCCAAAATATAAATTAAAGTTAACAATAAAAAAGTTAGATAATTCCTTCAATTTAGAATTCAAACAAGCAATAAGTTGCATTAAGAACGAGATCCATCTATATTTAGATTAAAAAAAAAAGGTAATAATTGAGTCATATTTTATCAAATATCATATCACTACAATTATATATGTTCGCTTAGCAAACTATTATTTTATAATATGAATATGGGAATGGAATTACGAAACATTATCTCTTACATAATTTATTTATTAATTAGCATCAAAATCTCTTTAAATTAATGGATGTTGCATGATTCTGGCAGAATTGAGTAAGAAAGCTCACAAAGACTATTTCTACCCCTGCCCCCCGGGTGGATGCAAATGATTTTCTTTAATCTTTTATGTGTGTATTTGTAATAATGATCAATTGTAATGAAATTGGAAATGTGTTTTAACGAAGGAAGTAATTAATTCATTATCTATACGTCATGTTATGTCGTTTAGTTTTTTTTTGTGCGTGTATCTGGTGTTGCTTTTTTGTTTACATATCGTTGAATCAATCTACGAGAGAACAATCTCTTGAAATAATAAATGATGTTAGAAAATTCAACGTGCCTCTAAAAAATGTGAAAACATTAACTTCCCCTACTTGTGCCAAAAAATCAAGAAAAAAACCTATCAATGAGCCCCTCTTTAAGCTCATCCTCTGAACAAAAGTTAAGAGTAATTCGGGGAAATGTCAACTTCTCCTACAATTCTACAATGAAAAAATATATTTGTATATTTACATGGATAAACAGTAAAACCTTTATAAATTAATAAATTCAGAATCATACACATCTATTTATTTAATGAGCTATTGATATTAATTATTGACTAAATTGTTAATCTATTAATTTATAAAGTATACGTATAATTCGATAAAAATATATTTAACCAAGTAGAAAATTCATAGTAATTTACCAATCTAATCAATTAAAAATAAATTAAACCGCAAAATATAAATTAAACTTAACAATAAAAAAGTTTTATAATACCTTCAATTTAGATTTTAAACAAGCAATAAGTTGCATTAAAAATGTGATCCATCTATATTTAGATTAATAAAAAGGTAATAATTGAGTCATATTTTATCAAATATCATATGACTACAATTATATTTGCACGTTTAGCAAGCTATTATTTTATAATATGACTGTGAGAATGGAATTACGAAACTTTATCTCTTACATAATTTATTGATTAATTAGCATCAAAATCTATTTAGATTAATGGATGTTGCAGGATTCTGACATTATTGATTTATAGAAGTTTTAAAGTATTTCCATGTAAATATCTAGCATTGTACTGCATCAAGGGCTTGCTTATGATATAGGATGTGGTTAATTTCATTGGAGGACATGGCTCACAGGAGCATCATTATCTATTAAAATAATTAGCTTGGTGATTGATATAAAGAGAAAAAAATATAATAATGAACTAAACAAAATATATAGCTAGAAAATGATAAAATTAATTAAATATATGATAAAATCATCTTCATAATGAAACAAGGTGTTAAAATCAATAGTTAATGTAAGGAAACGCGGCGTAATTTATTTAATTTTGGTTTATGGAATCTCTCAATACCATTAATATTACTGCAGCTCATTTCTACATATTCGATAATATAAATAGAGGCGCATGCCTTTTTGATTCTTACAATCTCTTTTATTCTAATTAAATTTTTTACAATTCACTTAAAAACTAAAAAATGTCGAACAGTTTTAGTTTCATCATCTTGGCATTGCTCGTAGTGGCAAATACTGAAAGCATGCTTAGTTTAGCAAGTCGTATTGGCCTAGGATCTAACCCAAATGCTTCATTTTCCATTAATCCTGCAGACATCATCCGACATTCGTTGATTGCACGTGGCTTTCACCTAAGCAGATGTTTGATCGAGAAGATTAAGAAAGCTCAAGAAGACTATTTCTACCCCTGCTCCCGGGTGGATGCAAAAGATTTTGTTAATCGGTTATTTTCCTTAATCTTTTATGTGTGTATTTGTAATAATGATCAATAGTAATGAAATTGGAAATGTATTTTAATGAAAGAAGAAATTAATTCATTATCTATAAGTCATCTTATGTCATTTTTTTTTTGTGTGTGTATCTGGTGTTGCTTTTTTGTGTGCATATCGTTGAATTGATCTACGAGAGAACAATCTGTTGAAATAATAAAAAATGTTAGAAAATTCTACGTACCTCTAAAAAAAGTGAAAACATCAACTTCCCCTACTTGTTGCCGGAAAAACAAGAAAAAACTTATCAACGAGCCCCTATTTAAGCTCATCCTATGAAAAAAGTTAGATTAATTTAGAGTAATTGGAGGTTTTGTGCTCTTGGAAGAAAATCTGAAGATTGTTATTACGAGTAAATGACATTTTTCATTGGACGCCTTATCTTCTCATTTTTCAGGTTAAGTAAAAGCATGACAGATACGAACTTGCTGGTAGAGTTTTTTGTGTTTCAAAAATAGGTTACGATTAGTTAATATAAAATATGCTCTTTTTGGACATTTATTTGAGGCAAAACATTAATTTGTTGTTGGTAGGTAAAAAAAATATCTGATCAATATTCTATTAATTCTTTTAACCGAGAGAAGGCGAAAGTGGACAAGTGAAAGAAAATGTCAACTTCAGCTACAATTCTCAAATGAAAAAAATTATTTTTGTATTTGCATGGATACACAGTAAAACCTTTATAAATTATGTTGATGCGGTTTTCTGCTCGCTCCCAATGTAGCTGTGAACTTCGCTCATTGGATGCTCGAGTAGCATTTCTTGTCGACTTCGCTTCCGCCATTCTATCGGAGCAGTGATCTCCTTAGCTCGGGCTCACAAAGAACAGTGTCAGGGGTCGCCGGGTATTTTTTCGGCGAAAACCCTCTGACGCTCAAGTCAGTAATTGGGTCGATTCTTTTGGTATCCCTCTTGGTTTGAGAGACCGAAAATGGTAGGGGCGTTTTGAGGGTCAAGAAATGATCGAGAAAGTCTCAGTTTTTGGGATTAAAATGCTTCCCCTCTTTCGGAAGGAAAAAATGGTCCCCTTTAATAAACTCGTCTAGGTACCTATTTCTAACCAAGTCTTCCACCCGGTTCTTCAAATCCTGGTACCGCGACGTTGAGTGGCCATGGTCATCGTGGAATCGACAAAATCGGCCCCTGTCTCTCCTACTAGCCGGTTTTGACATTGGTGTCGGGGGCTCAGCAGCCCTCACTCTTCCACTACTTCGAACATTTCCTCGAGCGACACCTTCAATGGGGTGTATTGTCTATAGGCGTAGGGGCGTTTTGAGGGTTAAGAATGATCGAGAAAGTCTTAGTTTTTGGGATTAAAATGCTTCCCCTCTTTCGGAAGGAAAATATGGTCCAGAAAGATAAATCTCCCTGGTTCCTTTTAAAAAGCCAAAAAACAAAGAATAAGAATCCCCTTACCTTTTTCTTCGGTTGATACTTATTCTACTGTTTTTCCGCCCCCTTCGCCTAGACAGCTGCCCTCCACATTAATTGTGCTTGGGCTCCTTTGACAGCTGGGGTTGCCGCGGTACGCCCTAGGGATGTGGGATGTCGGGCGGATATGGGATCCCGTGGTCTAATGATGGTGCCGTGCACGCATGTATGAAATGATGATGATGTGAGGCGCGCCATGCCGATCATGATGTGACGAGCCCTACAGTGGGGTACCTACCAGGCATCGATTGTCGTGTTAGGTTGTCGGGAGGATGGGTCATCCTGTTTTAAGCCGGCTCTGCTCGAGCTTTGATTCCCTTTGTGTTTTTGACGACGTGACGGGATCCTGTTCGGAGGTTCGAAGACCTCGAGCAGTGAGAGAGGGTCAAGGCTCGACCAGCCTTGGAGCACTTGACATTGACCAGCTTTGATACCTAATGAGGGCATCTTCGTGCTAGCGGTTAATAAAGTTAGAATCTGTCTTCGGGGTGTCTTGCTCGAGCTGGAAGAGCTTCGAGGGACCTGTCCGATATTACCCAAATACTGTGCATGTCAAACGCATGGGCAGTCCCATCCTCACATCCAATTACAGCCTCTGCATAAAATTAACGCATACACAAACCCTTGGTGAAAAGTTGATCTGCGCCAAATATACTCATACTAGTGCTAGTACTACTCCTTTTGCAGCCATTAGTGCGGCTCCATATGAACATACGTGAGCCACCAATTAAACCAACAATCTTGGTCTCGTCAAAATCGAAATCAACCAATGGGGCTCTATTATTATTATTATTCGGAAGGCAATACTTCTCCACACATTTGTATGACGTGTCCTGTAGTGATCATATACGCATGACCTTGTTATGATGACCGATACCCGTAAGAACAAAGCCTCTTTTCATTCTGCACTGATCACCGCAAGACGAATTATTAAGAATATTATGACCAATAGTCCATTGATCAATATTAGTTTGGCCTTCTAACAAAGCCAATTTGTGTTCCTTTGTTACGGCCAGCTCCTGGAGATGCAACCTCATATTCCACTAATCATCATCATTATTATTATTATCATTATTAGAGAAGCTGCAGCCATCCGCATGCAGCAGCTTGCAGTAGCCGCTGCTTATAATGTCGTTCCAAGACTTGCAAACGACAGAGCATCTAATTAGTTCGAAGAGTCCCAGTGATGGGAAGATTCTATGTAGGATGTCGTCGGGGAGAGATTCGACTGTCGTCCGATGGTTCGAGGTTCTCTTCTTTTGCTGTAACTCCGTGGGGTCCATCGCGTCCAAATTTGTATCTTTGCCTATTTGGTATACGTATGTTTTTAACTTCATATATATATATATATATATATATAAATTTGTCATAACTCATGGGAAGTCCTAATGTCAATAGAATTCTTAACTTTTCCTTATTTGTAGTGGGAATCGGACATCCTCTTGAAAATAAAAAAATAATTTTCGGTGACCTATTTCTTGTTATAACTTAAAAAAAAATAGTCTAACAAGTGGTACCTTACAATTTATTGATACTAACAAATTTATCAAGATATGTTTGAAATATTTAAGTCTATCCTTATAGTATATTGAGCATTAACTCAATTATTTATTCTTAATAACACTCGAAAAAAAAAAAATTAAAATACGAGTTGTTATGATTAGACTACAAGATCCTTAGCTTGAATATTTAGGTTCATATTATATATTTATGATAAATAAACTAAACAATAAAAAATAATTATTTGTCTTTGAGTGAATTTGAAGAATTTTTTTTTAAAAACGAAAAAAAGTATTAATATTATTATTATTTTTTAAAAAAAAATGTAAATTAACTAAACAATAAAAAAAACTATTTGTCTTTATCTGAATTTGAAGAATTCTTTTTTAAAAACGAAAATAAAGCATTAATAATAATAATAATATTATTATTATTATTTTAAAAAATGAAACCAGACTGTAATATCGTATGTAATATTCGCATAAAATTCCGTTGCCAGGTGGCATTTGAAAATAGAATAGCACACTCCATTAGTTCGTCCACCTACCCTTCTAAAATTTTCTCTCAGCTTCTCCGTCTCATCCCGTCTCTCTCATATTCGATCTTCAGTTTTTCACAAGCAAAAGAAACGAAAAAAAAAATGTCAGGTTAAATTGTGAACTCATTTCCTCTTCTTCATATATCTTTTTGTTCTCTTCGTAATTTTAACATTTGTTTTTTTGTTTACGAATCTTACTGTCACCATATTATATATAGACTACTGTCAATTTTATTTTATTTTATTTTTTTAATTTGTTTCTGATTTTTTGAGCAGCTATGGAATTTATTTGTTTTTGAAATTGTTGATAAATACTTAGCTTTAACTTTTTCTTGTACTAGTTGCCATAGCTTATGATTCTGCTTGCATCTTTTTTCATTATAAGATTTTATAAACACAGGTGAATAGTTGATAAAAATGCAGTTATTAAATAAGAAGAGCAATAAATTTTGATATATAATTATTTATAGATAATTTGAATGCATAGTGTTAGTCAATGCATACGCAAACCAGGAGAGGAATTTGATGTTGTTGAATATATAAAATTAATTACATGAAGATTGTGTTGGTGTGATAATACCTGTAGTTATTGATTAAATTTGGAGGTACCCAGTTAAGAAACCGACGGTTCCGTATTTATTTATTTTTTCTTCTCTGCCTCTCTTCCCGTTTTAGCATATACTGGAGCAGAACACTGTTGTTTTCCTTTTTAAAATAAATTAAAAAAATTTAAAGGCTTGCTTGATTTACTATTCGAATAAAGCTCGTTGTTTTCAAGAAGGATACAAGAAGTATAGGAAATAGGTTTCAGTGGGGTTTTGGAAACAACTGCAATGTTGTTATCGAATTCTGAATCGTAATTTGATTTTTGATTTTTTTTTTTCCAATTATTAAGAGTGACACCATAAGAATTTGTGCTCTACATATGTGTGATATTCCCTTCTAGACCACACAGTATAGAGGGTGTGGTGGATTCTAGGTGCTGTTTGCCCTGTGGTCTTTTAGTTCAACTTGATAAATGACCCTCCAATAAAAATAATAAATAAAAATTTTCCAGGAAATTAAGCAATAAACATGAAATAAGTATTTATAAAACATTTCATCACACATTTACGAAAGCTGGATCTGATGAAATCGTAAATTGTTATGCAGCAATGTCGGGGAAAGTTATTCAAAATGTCTTTGTAGCACAGGCTTACCAACAGAATAGGCAGTCTGGGACCCAATACCGAAGGGACTATTCTGCCCCTTATATGCGCAACTTGCTTCCCTTGCAAGGAGGGATGTTGGCATGGACTGGCATCTCCTCCATGCATATGCGCAATCTACCCAAATATCAGAGTGGTTTTGTTAACCGAGGAACTGTTTACTGCAACGGTCTGTTCTAGACTCTCACTACCCAGGTTGATATCAAATGCAACAACTGCATTTTGACCCTAAATGAAAATTTTAATATTCTTTGATTGGTAGCATACATCAAAGTTTGTCCTTGTTTCAAATTTTAATGTCCCCCATGTCCTCCACTCCCCCAATCTTTTTTGGGGGGAATTTGTGGATACTTGTTTGCAGCATGATATTGATCGCTTTGATTTCCTATCTTACAACTTTTTGCTGACCCATAATCTTTTTGCAACTTCTGAGCTCATGTACCTAATTTTGCATTTTTTGGCTGCAGCTGCTCCATCAACTACTGCAGTACCAACTCTCGACAAAGTTGATTTTCTTAAGCTTCAAAATGGCAGGTGAAGTAACCATCTTACTATCTTTTCTCTGTTTTTAACTATTCTCTGATGGTTTTAATCTTTGAGGAAAATGAATGATATCAATTTCCTAATATGACATTGTGCCAGTTGCTGTAATAAGATTTATATATTTAAATGTCACTGATAATGCCCTGTGACTGATGTGTAATTTTTACAATCTTTGTTATTACATTTTGTAGTTAGCAGTCTCTAGCAATTGATGCTGAGAGGTTTATGATACTTCTATTAAATTAAAATACTGTTAGTATATCCTTAGTTTTGTCCAGTCGTTTGAAGGTATGTTTGATTGAATTATGTTTCTATTCATTCTCCTAATGACCATGCAGTGATATTCGCGGTGTTGCTGTTGGTGGTGTTGAGGGAGAACCAGTAAGCCTAACAGAACCAGTTACAGAAGCAATAGCTGCTGCCTTCGCTGCTTGGTTATTGGAAAAGAAAAAGGCTGATGCACCCAAACGTTTGAAAATTTCCATTGGTCATGACTCTCGCATATCTGCACAAATGCTACAGGTATTCTTTTACCCTATTTTAAAATTTAAGCTCGTGCCTTAGTGGTTAATTGGAAACACTTCGTTGCAAAGTAGCTGGAAATTTATCAGCACCAATAATTAAAGGGATATTTTTCATAATTGCAGGGTACTTTTTGGGTACCTCAAAGTTCATTTGTTACTTGTGCTATTGGTGTTCACGAAACATGTGTTTGGGTTAATTTGTATCATCAACACCACATGCTTTTTTATGGATGGGGCAATTTCATATATGTGCTGTTGTGTTGTATTCTTTTATTGAGTAATTGGGTTGATGCAAACTTTGTTGTATCTCTTATTCTTTAACTTCCAGGATGCAGTTTCTCGAGGCATTGCTGGGGCAGGTCTGGACGTTGTTCAATATGGGTGAGTAATGATTTTCTAAGGTTATGCTGATGCTTTATCTTTGCTGTTATTCTTGCATTGTGCTCTCGTATATGTCATATAAATATTGATAGGCCCAGGCAAATCCATTTGATGCCCATTTAGAGTTCTGAATCAAGTGTTGTTGCTTTGATTAAAACTCATTTTCTTTGGTCTACATCTTGCAGTTTTGCATCACTGCTTATAAATTGGTTCAAATTTGGAACAATTTGAATTTTTATAACTGGAAAGGGATAGTGGGACACAGGGTTTACTTTTGGTCTTGTGCAGAACATGGTGGATTAGGTTTTGCTTCACTTGGTCAACAATGGCAGTAGGTCTTCAGTTATGCTTTCAATGTATTAGTTCATGTAAAACGAAAGCCGTAGTTTAGTTGACTCTCAGTTGCTTTTATTCCTGGTATCTTTGCTCATGTGATTCAGTCTTCGTTTCTTTTCAAATGAAGCTTTTACTTAAAGGCTATGAATTGCTCATACCATCATCAAGCAACTTGTTTCCCTAGTGACTACTTTTAACTGGTCATCTAATTCCTTTAATTGCCCTTTTGCATTTGCAGTTTAGCTTCAACGCCAGCAATGTTTAATAGCACACTTACTGAAGATGATGCGTTCTTTTGTCCGGTAGATGGGGCCATTATGATTACAGGTATTGTGTTACATGTTATTCTTCAATTAAATATGGATCTTTAATTGTGTGAGCATATGTGCCTGAACGTATGATCACTTGGTTTCGTTGGATTAAGATTTAACTGATTTTTTTTTTTTCCCCTACCAAAAAAAGATTTTCACCTGACGAAGTTTCTGCCTTCTGAGCAGCTAGTCATCTGCCTTACAACAGGAATGGATTCAAGTTTTTCACAAATGCTGGAGGGCTTGGGAAAACTGATATCAAAGACATCCTGGAGCGTGCTGCAGATTTTTACAAAAAGTTTATGGTTGAAGGCTTAACTAATTCAGAAAAGCAAACATCAACATCAATTGAAAGAGTTGATTACATGTCTGTGTATACATCTGATCTTGTAAAGGCCGTTCGCAGAGCTGCTGGAGATATAGGTACTAATAGCTTTCTGAAATGCTCAATTAGGGTGGAACTCTGTATGTTGATTAATGTCAACTTCCATAAAACTGTGTAGGGCAACATAAGCAGAATTAGAATTATTATTTTTAGTCCAGCTTCTTTTACAATGTCTCTGTATTTTTGTCAATCATAAAGTCCTGTACTTTTTGCAGTAAATGATTTATTTGTTTTTTTCTAATTTTTTATTGTGTTGTCAACTTCTAGATAAGCCATTGGAGGGATTCCATATTGTTGTTGATGCAGGGAATGGAGCAGGAGGATTTTTTGCTGTAAGTTTCATCTGCAGTGGGATTGCACTTTTATTTAGTGGAGATCATGTTTTATTTCTGATATAAAGTTTTCTTTCTGTGCATGGTGTTTACTCATAGAAATTAAAATCATTGACTACGCCGGCTTCTGTCATCGTCTAGGAAAATTGTTTGTTGATTCATATACAATGAATTTCTTGTTTTCTAAACGGAATAGTTCTTCCAGAGGATCTCTAGCAACCTGATGTCTAGAATATCCTGGGTTTAGTAAAAGAATGTTTTAAATGTGCTACAGGCTATTTATAGTTTCCCTTGAACTTATATGGCTTATATAATTACTGATCCTCTATGCCTTGTGGAAATATAGATTAAGGGATTTTCCTTTTTATATGCAAATTCTGCTTTTCAAATCTCCATTGCATCAGCTTTACCGCCATGTGTTCGATTTTTGTCTGGTTGGAAGCATGTGGTCATGTGATAAATTAAATTAATTGTTTTATAGTTGGTCAAGTTGTTGAGCTGCATTGATTTTAGTTGCTTTATTTCACTGTTTTGTCAGGCAAAAGTGCTTGAGCCTCTGGGCGCTAAAACTTCTGGTAGTCAGTTTTTGGAGCCAGATGGTAATATCCCGTTCCAATGTTATGTGAATCTCTAGTTGGCTTTGATATTGGAACATTCGAATGAAATTTTTCATGGGTTCAGGTATGTTTCCTAATCATATTCCCAACCCGGAGGATAAGACAGCAATGAACGCTATTATTCAGGCAGTCCTTGATAACAAAGCTGATTTAGGCATCATCTTTGACACCGATGTTGACAGGTAGTGATTATTGCTACTTATGTATTTATTTATTATTATCATTTTCAATTCAATGTGTGAAACGATGACTTGATCATGTTTTTAAAGATCTGCAGCTGTGGATTCCACTGGTCGTGAATTAAACCGTAACCGTCTGATTGCCCTCATATCTGCCATTGTTCTTGAAGAAGTAAGGTTTTCATATTTACATACATTCATATTTTTAACCCTAAACCTGAATCTTTCTTGATCTCATCAAAATGGCTTATTCTTGAAATTTCCTTCAGCATCCAGGAACAACTATAGTTACAGATAGTGTGACTTCAGATGGGCTGACAACTTTCATTGAGAAGAAACTAGGTATAACGAGAAATGAGATGGTGTTTTATTTCTTTCCTATTATGAATTTGTTAACAACTTCCTATTCCTTATAGGAGGAAAGCACCATCGGTTCAAAAGAGGCTATAAGAATGTCATTGATGAAGCTATTCGTTTGGTAAGATTGATGCTCAATTTGTCATATTCCTACTCTAGATTATTTTGAGAAGATTCATTGAGAAGTGAAGAGATTATAGGTATCTAATTGAAAAAAAGAAAAGGTGGATTCTGAATCTTGCTAAAAACATTATCTACCTCCTTTTTGAATGTTACTTATTCACTCAGTGGTGAAGTGTCTAGATGTTGAACTCATACTTTCTTGCCATGTTACAATTTGGTAATTGCAATTTCTCATTGGCACTTATAACCTGTATGATCTTGACATTTAGTCATTCAAACTCTCATTTCATCTTCTTGAATATTCCAAACTGAAGTTATTGCAATTCTGACAGAACTCTGCCGGAGAGGAGTCGCATCTGGCTATTGAAACAAGTGGCCATGGAGCTCTTAAGGAGAATCACTGGCTTGATGATGGGGCATATCTGATGGTATGCTTTTTAACATAGCATATTTATTTTCTGTATCTTTTAGCACATTAGAATGGCCATTCATAAATCCGATGAATTGATATAGATGTTTACTAAATGGCTCATCTCTTGCACTGCCATCTTAAATCAGGTTAAACTCTTGAATAAACTTGCATCAGCCAGAGCCGCTGGAAGAGGTGGTGGTAGTAAGGTTTTGACTGATCTGGTTGAAGGCCTAGAAGAACCAGGATTTGCTGTGGAGTTGAGACTGAAAATCGATCAAAACCACTTGGATCTTAAAGGAGGGTATGTTGCTGTATATATTTATTGCAGGGGTGGGTGTGTTTATTGCATTTGTAGTGAGTAATATATACGAATTTTCAGATCTTTCCGCGATTATGGAGAAGCAGTGCTGAAACACTTGGAGAACCGTGTAGATTCAGATCCAAAGCTTCAGAAAGCTCCTGTTAACTATGAAGGGGTAAGTTTGACTTGACTGTCAGAACAATATTACATAGAATATGATTCATCATTAGTGCAGTAGCTAGTTGAACTGAGTAATATATTCCCAAAAAATTTGGATCCATTCACTTTCAATGTATTCCAACCAATTTCCTTAAATTTCTAATTTTTTCTGAACAGGTTCGGGTTTCTGGCACTGGTGGGTGGTTCCTTCTGAGACTCTCACTTCATGATCCTGTTCTTCCCCTTAATATTGAGGTAGAGAAGTTACTATATTTTGCAGAAGCTGATACAACCCAGGGTGGATTTGCATCTAATGTAAATCATATGTACTGTAGGCACCAAGCAGAGAAGATGCTGTGAAACTTGGTCTGGCCGTGGCTGGTGCTACAAAGGAGTTCCCAGCTTTGGACACTTCTGCATTGGACAAATTCATACATGCATCCTAAGTTGTCTGACTGAATCTATGTGTGTGTCTCTGTATGGACATCATCTTCAGCGCAGCCAACTCATAACCTTCATGACAGGTAATTTGGAGCTTACAGAAGTGCAGATGAAGTCTTGTAAACTTTGTGTTTTTCCCGTGGAACTTGAAACACCACTGTATTAGTGTGAAGAGCTGACTGCATAGTCCAAGTTTTAAAGTTTCAGAGATGAATAAAGATAAACTTCCAAACAAAATTCTTAATCACAGGAGCCGATAATCATTGTCTATAATAATATAATAAAAGGTTTTGATTTGTATTTGGGCTCTTTTAACTTTGATCTCTCCTCTGTTAAATTACTTTGTCCGCATCTAAATGCATACGCCACTGTAGAAGTCATCATTCTAGTAAAGATCCTTGAAATGCATGCATATCATGTGAAAAGGATAGAATTATTAGTCAAAACTGAGTGTGACAAAACCTGATTCTAATTTATAAAGTTGATGAGTAATACAGATATCTCAATTTTATTTGTAGCTGCTAGATAGTGACAGGAAAGAAGTGACAAATAAAAAAATATATATAGATGCTAGAACCACTGTATTAGCAAATAACCTTTTCGTACCATGTCGCGAAAGCTTTACAAAAACGTGGTCTTTCATACAAACAAATAAGAAACTGGCTCAACATCACAGGCTATAAATGCAGTTGCAATGGCATCTGCTGCTAATCCCATCAATTATACACACAGTACATATATACAACAAGCCAGTTCCAGTTCCTACATTTTTCTTTCTTTTTTCCTTGTTTTCAAATTATTCTTTTTTAAAATTATTCTTTGCATGTTCCTAGGAATGCTAAGCAGTGGTTGGGGCCTTTAGAAGCTTCATCATGAAGTTAAACTTAACATCTGGAGAGTTCTTCGGCTGTGGCCATTTTGCTCCTTCTGGAACTTTTATGCATTTGAAACCTTGGCCTTCATATAGCTTTGTGGCCCCGGGATTGTTCAAATCACAGTGCAATGCTATTGAACGGCAGCCCCAGCCCCTTGCTTGAGCCTCTGCCTTTGCTATGAGTCTCTTAGCTATTCCCTTCCGTCGAAATTTCTCCCGAACTGCAACATTTGATATGTATGCAATTCCAGTCCTGTGAAAAGAGCATCCAAGTAAATGAACCACACAGAAGCTAGACAAGTTTATTTGAAATGATATAGGTTCCACAAATAGCATAAGCAATTACTTAGTTAAAAGAATATCTATCAATGCTCAATAGAGAGGCAAATAGTAGGCATTTTCAAGTTATCCAGCAAAGTTAGTAAATCGGAGCAGAAACTAGTACAATTTCAACAAAAGAGGCAAACAACAGGCATGGGTACCCAAAGGTTTTTTTTTTTTCTATTATTTCTGGCTATTAAGAATAAGCTACAAGCTTCTTTCTTTTCTTTCTTTTTTCCATTTTTCTTTTCTATTTTACAAATTACAATCATGTAAACTAATAATAGTAATCCAACGAGTAAGCTCACAAAGAAATGGTCAGCCAGAAATGTTTTTCATTCTGTTAAAATAACAAACAATAAGAATCAGTATTTCCCATAAATTCAGCAAAAATCAACAACCAACATCATTTACTGAGATTAGTAGAGATGACTTAAGAAACTGTGCCTATATACAGGAAAGAAAACAAAAAAGAATGTGCATTAACTCCTATTCTCTGGCAAGCTAAAAATTTAACAAGAGTAAACAAGGCAAGGGGTAAAAAGAAAAGAAACCCACCAAGCATATGTTGGACTCACCTTCTCTGCCGGAGAGGTCCTTTTCTTGGAAGAAAATCAGCCACAGTATCCACTGTTAAAATCCCAGCAACATAACCTCTATGGAGACTGAATTTACCATCAAGACCCCCGATTTTGAAATCTTCACTTCCCAAAACGAAGGTTTCATCCATCGAGCTACCAACAACAGCAACCAAACAAGTTCTCCTAGTACCATGCTGTACAGTGAATCCAGAAAGCATAGCCACCAACCTGTCAACCCTCAGCATCAAGTCTAGGGGAAAAGTGTAATTAGGGAAGAAGCAACTACAGTGAGTTTCAGCCACTTCCCAAATATCTTCCATCCTTGCCTCCCTTACAACAATCTCGGGAGACACTGTCGAAAATAACTCCGCCACTTGACTTGCTCTGCATACTCCTACAGTCCAAAGTTCATTTTGAAGCAATCGTTAATATTCCGCATACACAATTTCGCAAAATGACCAAATTCAAACCATCAAATTGTTTCTTTACGGTTCAAATTGGTCTTTCAAGCTCTTTTGGGTTGCCTATAACAAAGAGAATTAAATGAAAAGGCCAAAAGACAACAACCCTCGTAGGATTCAGCACATTTTTGATGGAAAACTCAAAATTCGACAATTTCCCAAAAAAAAAATTTCAAGATCTAAATTGTCCGAATAAACGAAAAAAAAAAAAAACAATATTACCTCACGAAAAACAGATTTTCAAGTTGTGGGTTTGGTCAAAACATGGTAAGAGTTCAATTTTCAGTCAATGGCTTTCTTATGACAAAAATTCTATATTGCTATTCTTTCAAAATTGAAGCTACAAGAATCACAAAATAAAATGCAAAAATTCATGAAATATTCAGGATCCAGACAAGCAGTTAGATATTAACTTATGCTCACAAAAAATATATATATATATTTTATGGTGCAGAATTTGATGACATTAAAAGAAAATAAAAATAAAGAAGAAAAAAAAGTACCTAACTTGGAGGGGCAAGAAGATGATTCATGGCAAAGAGAAACCCTGCAGCAGCTTGAAGAAGAAGAAGAAGAGAAGGCTTGTGTTTGTTTCTTAAAATTAAGTGTGTAAGAGTTGATAGAGAGACAAGAGATTCCCAACGGTATACTTCGCATTGTTTGTGAATTTTTGTTTGTCTCTCTCTCAACCCAAGAATCGGAGATTCTTTTCTTCTCCTTTTGGTTGCTTGCTTTTACGACATAAGTGAACTGGACTGTTGCTTAATAACTGCAGAATGTGGAGTCTCCTCTCTCTTTCTGCCTGTGCAGATTTCCGTTAAATAACATTCCAGTCCAAAGAGTTTTTTATATTTTCTATAATTGAGAACTAATTTGTACGTCTTTCAAATAAGTCCTTAATCGGAATTTTCTGTTCGAACATTCGCTTCGCGAGGAAAAAATTAATACGGCCAGCAGAATAAAAAAGGAAATAAATAAGAAGACATAAAACACTACCAAATAATTGAGGATAGATCATCAATATCCAGGTGAGATGATTTATTAGGCGCCATGCTAATTTGCTTCTCTAAGAATACGAGAAAATAAATATTTATCGAAATATTTTGATAATAAATATGTTAGTCACTTGGCATTTAACCAAGTAGTTAGGGCTCTTGCCCTCATAATATATGAGGATAAGAGTTCAAATTTTTACAAAAATTTATGAGTTTAATTTATTTATAAATATCAATAATAGTTTTGTATATAAAATTTATTGTTTTGACTAAAAATAAAATAACTTGTAATCCATTAAATAAATCAATTACATCAAGAACTTATAATTCACTGAGTAAATCAATCGTATAAAGAAAAGAATAAAGATATTTTGAGCTCAACATACACAGGTGAAGCAATAAATTTTTTGTGTGCAGGAAAAAGTTTTCATCACTTAATTTACATAGTTTTAAGAATTTAATACTAAAGATTTGGCTCATGTTGAGTTCAACTCTTATGAGACTTGCTAAGGAGTATTTCTGAGAAGAGTAAGAAGGTAATTGTCAAGTTGTAATTAAATATTTTGCATGTAATTGACAAGAATGGTGTAGGAAGGTATGCAATTAAGTATTGTTGGATTCAAAAATTATATTTTTAAGTGGTTATATTGTTCAATAATTTCTTTCATGCTGCATTAGTTTCAAGCATAATCAAATATTTGACTGCCAAAAGATATAGCTATTAAAATAAAATAATAATAAAAAAAAGGCAGCTTGAAACTACGGATGTACATGATTCATGTTCACTAACTATTGACCTCAACGAACCCCTCCTTGCGGTTGTACATAATTGACAAAGAGGAGTACATATTGATGAAGTTTGCGTACTTTTAGAAATTCAACACTGAATGACATAACTTCGATAGAGGCAATGTTAAAATTACCCATAAATAAAGGGTTATGATAATTTCACCCCCTATTATAACACCACCGTATCTTATTTTATCATTGTCATTATAATTTTACCCCTAAATAAATACATCTTCTTACTAAATTATAGTTACAACAATTCTTTCATCAAAATGGTGTCCCCCATCATCATGATCTATTTCACCTTTAAATCAATTGTAGCATTTGAAATTAAAAACCTAATAAAAATTAAAATTTAAGACTCTCATTGAGTGTATTGTGAGAAAAACAATCGCACGCCATTCAAGATTTTTTAAGTTAGTAAATTTCTCTCTAAAATATTCTTATGTTCACTCACAATTTCTTTATACATAGCTATAAAATTAATCTAAGGGTAAAGTTGGTATTAAGTGTGTTTATTTTAAATTTGGGTATTACTACGTAGTTAATACGGTAAAACTATCCTTACCAACAAATAAAATGGGGACCTTTTCCTGGTCAGTGGTTACTTTAGGGACATATTTATCATATAGTAAATAAACTGTCCTTATTTGAGAAATCATCCAAATTAGGGAATCAAGGGTTATTAACCCATTTTCCTTTCTGTTTTGAGAAATTTCATAGAGTTACAGTTACACCACAAAATTTTTCTTTAAATGGATTAAAATATTTATCCTTACCCTTCAGTGAGAAAGGGTCATGTAGCATAAATATTAAATTTCGGGAAAAATTGAAATATCATTTGAAATGTTTTTGACAAAGAAAGAATGACCTTTAAATATGCACTAAATACTGATTTTCTTTGCCAAAATTATCATACTGTTATGATACATGAATGTTTCCTAATCTTTCAAATCTTATTTAGGATGTTTCCCTTACCTAGAAATTAACAGGAAGACTATTTAAGAAAGATAAAGATTGGGGAGATATTGACTTTTCGAACAAGGAACACCATGGAGGAAGCTTCGAAAGAACTCTTTCGGTTTTTGGTGTTAAACGGTCAAAATCAGTTCTTAGCTTTACAAGAGGCTGCTGTTTCTCTTTTCCATTTGAATTGCCAGCTGACTGCGTGGAATTTTTTGCCCAGAAAAGAGCTATTTCAAACTTCGATGCTGCATTCTTTCCTCCTGAAAACTGGATCATGTGCCATCCATAAATGCTGCTCTTCTCATCCCGAGGAATCAACTCCTCCGAACCCACTGCATTCCAGGTCAATACTGTTTGTTATCAAGCTATCTATTAAAATGTTCTTCTTACTAGAAAATTTGATATGCAAATTGCTTTTATTAGTGTCCATTCGTTTATCAAATCTGTACTAGTTTCCAGCATAATGTGGCTATTGCAGATTAGGAAATGTGATAAATGCAGCTATGGCAATAACAAGGAAGCAGAAGGATGCATATGAATGCAAATCAATTATACCTTTGAATGTGAAATCTTCTATTTCCTTGGCATTGATTGCAAGAGTCAAGCGTATAGAACCTTTCATATCAATTGATACTTGTGTGATCCTTTCATTTTCATTCCCCTTGGTATCACTATTTACATGAATTGTCGGAATATCTGACTGGCTCCACCCTCCTTCAGAGTTGTCATAGGTCAAGCAACCGTATTCCATGGATGAAGTAACAAAATCGATAACATTATCTCTACCACATATGAATCCTTCTTTAATCTGCTCAACCTCCGTCGTCAATTTTCCAGGAGTGTTAGAATATAGAGCTATATATGAGCTAGGTTCTTGTTTTCCACCAAACGTTCCACTTGCATCCACAACGTGCACAACCTGACCATCATAAAATACTCATAATGGGAAGACTGCATACATTACCTGGTTAAATGCTTGCATTTTTTAACAGAGTTGCAGTTTTTAAAGCAATTACTAGTCATTAACAAATCGATCAACCTATCTGGTGATCAATTGGGAAAATTGAAGCTCTAAAAAGTATCTGCAGTTAATTTAATGGTAAGACCAGCTATTGGACTTAGCAAAACTGGGCCACTCTCAAAGGAAGATGTAAACTGTAATCAACATGAATATGATTCAACAAAATAGCAGCATGGAAATAGCTACTAAGTACTCATGCAACTTACATTCACAGCTCTGGCAGTCTCTTCACTGAATGGCGGAATGGTACCAGACAGCACCAGGATGAGTGAAAGACCAAATAAAACAAAACTTGCAAGTGCAATTGGGCCTTTTGCACCTAGAGAACAATTTTACATGTATATGGAGTTATAGTAATCAGTTTGAAGCACTATAAGATTGAAATAGTACCTTTATATATGAAAAATAAATCTATACTTATCACGTAAACAAGCATGCAAATGGAGTTTACTTCCTCATCTTCCTTTTTTTCATTAACATAATAACAAGAATTCATTACGATGCAGAAAATGATGCAATTCTTCCCATAGAAAATGATGAAATTCTTCCCCATGGCTTACAGGCTAGAGCTGGGTGTCAGTTTTATGTGCTAAAATCATCTTACAGTTAACCAATTTACTAGCCAGCCAATGGCAACAGTGTTCCGTTACTTGAAAAAACAAAATAAAAAAAGCATTCCCACACATGAACACAACTGAAAAAAAAATTATAAATAAAACACTGAAGGAATTTTCAGTAATGATCCAAACAAATAAATATAAGCATGGAAAGAAGACCATTCTTTTGATACTTGGGAGACCTTGAGACAATAATTGTGAAAATAACATATACAATTTAGCATCTTAACAAGGTAAATTGCCATTTAAGCTATTCATAGGTGCCAAGGCACATTTTGGTTATGCTATTATCATTAGAAGCAAACCCATGATAATTCTGATCATCAAATCTTTTCAACGTATGCCCCAAATATTATCAATTCAACCTATTCTCAATATGATAGGGATATGCCAAATGACTTAAAATGGTTTTTCAGTTTCAATTTGCTTAAATTATCCACATTTAACATTGAACAGAGCCCATCTAATAAATTGTCACTAACTCAGGAGACAAACTTTACATTGTCATATGCATGGAAAGAAAACATTCGGGTTAATACCTGAAAGATGAACATATGAAAGGAGATACACCAGAGTTAGGCATAAGGCAACAGCCATAAAAACAGCAAGTATGACATTTCCCAGCCATTCAGGGGTGCCACCCGAGTTGCTGCACATAAATTCACAACAAATATTTGCTGTCATTCTGTATATAGCAAATCTATAACAAAATTCTAAATTTAAAATGTGACAGCAGTGGAATTCATCCAATGGAGAGCATTGGATGCAATCATAGCCATCACGAATGTTGTCTATATGGAGCACACTACAGTCAGAAGGTACAAAGGATAGTTTAATGTCAATTATGAAGAGAGTGTGAAATTCTTCATTGTTAGGGGGAAAATATATAATTCGAAGAGACATTATTACAAAAAAAGAAAAAAAGTATTGCAAGTCAGCCACTAGATGAGGAGACAAAAAAAAAAAAAAAAAAAGGAAAAACCTTTTTCATTGATGTTTGGATTCTGAATATGCCACATAAAGGTATTGACAATTGTTAAAAGTAAAATATAATTAGATACCATTTTATCATTGAATATATTTCTACCATGCAGTTGCCTTTGCAAATAGAAAATTATATAATGTTAGTTTTTAACATTAGTTAGATCTAACCTTGGATATTGCATGTAAATTAATGCATTAACTTCTTCAAGCGTGCACCTTCTTAGTGCACATTTGTGTACGTTCTAAGATACTTATGCAACTTTTGCCTTAACAGCTATGATTTACTTAAAAACTTAGTAATAGTATACATGATGAATCTAATATTTTGAAAGGTATAATAACAATATTTTTGGGAGCTACTTTAGCTCTTGCTCAACAAGATATTAGGAGAGGTTTCTTGAACCCCTTTCGCGCTCATGTCAGGTCGAGGCAATAACCTCTAAGAAAATGAAACCAGTGCAGAGAAGAATTTCAACTTTAGGCATGATCTTTCAACAAATAACAACAAAATAATGATTTTTATGGTCTTACTTGTCGAATCGTACCAATGTTGCGACAAGAATATTAGCCAATCGAATACAGTTGCCAGCGGAAACTAAAACTGGCACAGCCAAGCCTAAGAGCAGAGTCGCAGGTTTCAATGGCCTCGGTAAACAGACTGGCGTTAAAGTTGCTTCAAGAAAGCCATCTGTGCATATTTCAATATACAAAAATTATTTTCAAGCAACTACTTGGAATAACAAATTGTATATATGCTATTGGCGTAAACCATGTCAGAAAGCATCTAGATGATAATTACTCATAAATCTCATTTATGTTTTTAATAAAATCATTGTGTTTAACAACAAAAATCAATCTTACAAATTGAAGTTAATGACACATTTGAGCTCAAAAAGAGAGAGCAAGAGCAGTCCCATTCTTGTAGCCACATGAAGAGAGCTGTAAAATCATACTTACACGCAAATGCTGGTGGAGCTAGCCAAACAAGAGCCATATAAGTGGATCCAATTTTGTAGTAGTTTCCTAATGCTAGGAGAATGAACCACAGAAGAAAACCAGCTTTAAAAAGCCATCTTTCAGCTTCCAACTTAATCAAATCAGCTTGAACAATGGGTGATAACAGCATTCTCTTGGAATACAGATTTGCAAGATACGCTTTCAGGATAAGGTAACCCAAATGTTGACCGGTTAATGCCCCTAGGAAAGCAGGTGCAGCAAACAACCCAACCGCCAACCAAGGACTTGCCACATAGGGCACTGGGGATGAAGAAATTTGGGGTAAAATGAAGGCAACAACAACAGAGAAACTAATGGAAAATACCAACATGAGGATTGCACTCAAACATGTCAAGGCCAATGATACTGCAGCTGGATAACCACCCATAACCAATGATGCAATCCAAATCAGAAGTGATTGGATTATCACTGAATTATAAAGCATGTTTGCAAAGCGTTGACGGTACAAGACCATGTATGTCCCCTATGATAGAACAAGCATTAGAAATCCAAATGGAAAAAGTCATTTTAGGTTAGCAGAAGACCAACAACAGCAAACCTGTTAATTGAGATATTGAATACAGAATGGTGGAGTGTGGAAAGCGATTTAGGAACAGTGTCCAAATTTTAGCAGTCACAAAGAAGTCAATTACCAAAATATCAAAGTACACAGCAGCCTCATAGACGGTTTTCCCCTCTTCTTCCACTGCATTGCCTTTTCGAATACTATCAGACGAAGCAGTCTGGAGCAGAAAAGCAAGCATATTTTCTCCAAGATGCTGAAGAGATCCAGGTTTTAGTAGATCTAATTTATCATTCTGCAATAAAAAAATATTAAACTTACAATCAGTATTTTTTAAATCAAGATATAATTCAACTCAATCAATGTTATAAATTGCATCACCTTATAGTGCATGCTTAGCCATGATGGATGCAAATAAATAGGAGCATGGTAAATGAAAAAATGATGCACATAACTCATAAGTGGATGTATGTGTGTGTTGCTATATCGCCTAGACCTGGTTAAAAATGGTTTTCGGCTAAACATGGCATCAATGACATCCGGAAAATGAATATACACCTTTGGGATGTGATGCTAAGTTCATTACATAAAGTGACAGAAACAGATAGTAACTGTGCTCATGATTCTCACTTCTTAAACCAAAATAAAATATAGACTCCTTTGAGCTGTTATGCTTTACAAAATGAGAAAATGTTTATACTGATTCCGGATGGATGCATAAAAGTATATAAAAGATACACCTTAGTGTGATATACTGCACTTCTGTCTGTATATGCAAAATCAAGGCCTGAAAGTCCAGCAACATCTGTGTACACTTGGAAATCAGTTGCAGTGTCAAAAACTCCAGAAGCGAATAAATCCTGCAGCATTAAAGTTTCTCAGAATGAAGTTTTCCTGTTACACAAGCATATTTGAAGAATTAAAAAAAAAAGGTGAAAGAAAAGAACATCAAATTAGGTAACCACATACCTGTGAAATGATTTGGCCAGACGGGTATTTTGCTACGGCAGCAAAGTTCTCAAGAGCCCACAGATTTGGGCCAGCCTATGAGACGAGAAAAAACATAAGAGAGGGAGAAAATGCTCTATAGAGATAGAACAAGGTCAGGATAAAATAACAATTACATTTGCATAGAAATGCTGTTATACATTTTGATACAATTAACAAAAGGAACAACATCAATGCATGCATAAGGATTTCTTGAACAGCATCTTACTCCAATTATTTTAATACGTTGTCACAATTTATATTGTCCAATTGGCCATTACCAGCAAAAAGAAAAAGAAAAATCACAAGCTATTTGTTACTATTTGACTGGTTTAGAAGCCAACATTGAAATGCTTGATATCATTAGTCAATAAATCTTCATCAGCTATGATTCAAAAGCATATTCTGTGTGAAGCACGTTAGACATAGGAAAAATGGGTCTTCTAGTTGATTTCTTGACTAGCTTACTTACTGCAAGTTCATAGTTAGTGGGTTTGCATTAGCTCCCCAGATGATTTCTTCACCATTTCCTATATAATATATGATTATCACGATAAGGTCAAATAACAAAAGTTTGAGTAACACAGAAACCTGATAATTACAAGATACAGATAATTGGAAAATTGGATGTCTCATCATGTCAAACAATAGGGAGATCAGTAACCTCACAGGCCTGTAAAGTGAATTGAGTCTTTTGTAAAGTAAGTCTCTAATATGATCCATAACTTAACACCAACAAAGTGGAGGCATCTGATCAAAATTTTCATACTAACCACATACAGTGAAATAAATAAAAGTGGAATCAGTCTATGTTGTTTACAAAACTGCACCTGGAAAATGGTAGACTTGCCTCCAATACCCATAGCCTCCAAATCTACAGCCACACGAATGGTTGTACTCCAGGGATGCTGCATCGGTTTACACATCAGATATTGTGCTTTCATGTAAACATATTCGTTTTAGGTACCGAAAACAAGCACACTTAAAACTTCGAGTCAGAATAATTCTGCAGAGTAGTCAGCCAAATACCACATCCTCAAATGTGAGTGTGTAAATGTGTAGCTCTTGTATCATTTAGTGTACTAGATAGATAATGATAAAAAAATTTGGGGTTGATAATGATAAAACACATGCAAAACTATTTTCAGAAAAAGGAATAAGATCCAAAACCAAAACACCCCCACCCTCCTTCACACCTTTCACCAACAACAAGAAATGGCTCATGAACATGCTTCCATTTTATGGAAGCCATAAATTAGAATAAATCACTTAAAATGCTTCCAACCTGAGTTACAAAGCTATGAGCTCCATTTAGACCCTCCTCCTCTCCTGTATTAAATAAAAATATGACAGCATTCTTAAATCCATGAGCCCACTGTGACATTGCTCGAGCAAGTTCCAACATAACAGCAACACATGAACTACAATCTCCAGCCCCTTCCCTGAAACATGCAAAGCACTTCGTAAGGTAGCAAGCAAAGTTTACAAAATAACAAATCCAAGAGTGGGGAGGGGTAAAGCAAAGCATATGATGAGATGGGAGTGAGGCAATTAAATTGCCAAATCAGTGTTAGGGCTAACCTGAGCTGAATAAAGAGAGTTTCATGGCAATAGCATGGGACAAACCAGGGTCATCAACCACAATAATGCCCTGAATTCGGTAAGGGGCAGTGATGGATTTAGCTTGCCATGCCCATTATATTTACTAAACCGCCTTTTGTATTTAAATCAAATTTGGGATTTTTCTACCCTATTTCAAACTTTGCACCTCCTTCTCATGGAAATACTTGACTCTCACAATTCATCCTCAATAATAAACTATAAAGATTAATGTTTAGACTGAAGATCTTCACATCAAAGAAGAAGAACCTATTGCAGACAGAAGTTATAGAACTACACTGACAAACAAGATATAAAAATAATTTGCTGAAACACAAGATAGGAAATTGAAGAGGCGCAGAAAGCATACGCTGCAAAAACAGTATCAATATGAGAAGAGACAAGAATAGCGTTTTCCCCTGCTTGAGATGCATGTTTTGGCAGGATTCTTAGTACGATGTGATTTAGATCTGAGTAAATAAGTGTTGCTCCCTTGAACACGCCAGTGCCCACACGATTTGCACCAGATTTTGCATGGAAAAAGTCTACTTCAACATCTACCTCCCAGTGCTTCGATTCCTTAATTTTCTCTGCCGCTGCCAAAACATACTGTGGTGAAAAGCATGTCAACTACACAGAAATGAAATGATTGCTGACTAAAAATCAACTATCTTATATAAAATCAATTCACAATGAGAAAGAAAGAAAGAAAGAAAGCTTCATGCTCCAGCTACATGTGGTTCAAACTATTGACAAAATTCATTTTGCTTTTATGATGTGTAACCAAGTATATCCAAAGACAAAACCAAAGATAATAACATTCACACAACAGAGTATTAGAGTGCATTTGAAAGTGCTTTTGGGCAAGCATACTTTCTATGACCGTAACTGAAACACATTTCTATGTTTGGACTCAAAAGCACTTCCAAGAGAAGCACATGATGAGTGCTTCTGCAGAAAGCACTCAACTGAGTTTAATAATCCAAAAAGCACTTTTTTATTCTTATGCTTTTCAAAAAAATAAAAATAACGTGGCTTTTATCCGCGAAAAAGTCAAAGATTGTAGAATGCTTTAGATTATTTAAAAGTCAACCTCACTTCCCTCTCAATTCACACACAAAATGCATGGCGAGATACATAACATCTTTAAAAGAAAAAACAAAAAAAGTGGAAAACTAAAACTTAATAATACAATGAATACAACCTGAAGAGCGCGATCAAGAGCGTCGGAGCCAACGGCATGTGGGCCCAAATGAGTCAACGCTTTGACGTGCTCGATAGCTTCAAGCTCGGAGAATCCTCTTTTGCCGGCCTGCTCAGCGGTTAGAGGAGGAGGCATATGCTCATACTGATAGTAGTAAACGCCATATGACGCGAAGATGAACGTCGCAAACGCAACTGTCCAAACGAGCCCCGATCGCTTGGCGATGCTCACGTGAATGTTGTCGTTATCGCTGGTTTTGATTTGTTCATCGGTCGATACAGCAGCTTTTGATTTTGATTCTGATGAAGATGGAGATGCAGATGAAGCTTCAGGTTGACTTCTCTTTCGCATTGTTGTTGAGTGTGTGTTCGGTGATTGATTGTTTTTTCTGTTCGGTTTCGAAGTGAATTGATTGCAGGTATTTGTAGCTGCAGATACTTGTCATTGGTGGCAGTTAGCTGTTGGGTGATGAATTTAGTTAAAAAGTAAATAAATCGGGTACCTTTTATATATATATATAAAAGATTATGTTTTTGTGGTGACAATATATCAATCAATATTGAATATCCATAAACCAAAGGAAATAACAAAACAGTAATGACATATTACTAGTCAATTTGTACACTATCATTACATAATAAATCAATTTTGCTACAATAGAAAATAAAATTTTATAAGACAATTTTTTTTTGTCTCTTATAAATTTTGTTATTAATTGTTGTGTAAATTATTATACATTTATCATTATTTATAATAAAAATAATTATCTTTTAGTGACAACAATAATAATATATTTACTACAGTTAGCATACTATTAATTAAAACTACTTGTTATACAAACAACATTTCATACTTATCATACAATTATCTTACAATATGTACACCAAAACAACATGTGTCGTACATATTTATATCTTTTATGAAAATGATTGTGTCATACATATATTTAAGAAAAAATGACATATCATTGAACCTAGCCGTGCATCTGATATATGTGATTCTGATCTGATTTATCATACAAATAAATTATTTATCAAAAGAATTTGTCATGCACATTATCATTATGTCACACTCATGTATCAAATTCACTTTCATATATTCATAAATAAAAATGACGTGTCATACATTCTACCAAAAACAACTTGTCATACGACATGATATAAATAAAAACAACGTGTCATACATTTTGGTATTTGTACGACAAATATAGTTTAATTAGAAAACAATATGACATACATATCTTCTATAAAAAACAACGTATCATGCATGTGTATTATTTATTCAAATGACGTGTCCCAAACGACTTGTCCTACAGTCAACTAAATGATGTGTGATATAAGCATGCTATTTACCAAAACATTATGTCATATATACATTTTTTTAAAAAACAACTTATTGTATATTTGTATGAAATAGTTCACAAAAACGACTTTCATACACATATATTATTTACAACAGCTATTTATTGTAGATCTATAATTATCATAAATATCAACATAACGTATGTGTAGAATAGAAAAAACAACATGCCATACATAATATAATCTTACAAAACAACTTGTCATACATACAATTTATAAAAACGACTTGTCATGCATATGTATAATATGAAAATAACTTATCATATACATATTATTATTAAAAACAGCATGCCATACGTACATATTATCCATGGCATGTCATACAATTATATTGTTAACGAAACAACATGTAATCAGTCAATCAAAACGACTTGCCATATATATATAATATCTTGTAAAATGACGTGTCATACATATATAGACTATTGAAAAATGACATGTTATACCCTGAAAAATTAAAAAAGATGATTTGTTATACTCGATATTATAAATCAAAACAATGTGTCATACATTCATACTATTATCAAAAACGACGTGTCATATGAATATAGGCAAAACGAATTGTCGTACGCACAAAAACGACGTATCATGTATGTGTATTACTTATGAAAATGACTTATCATATACATATTATCATTAAAAAAGACTTGCAATACATATAAATTATCAACTACATGTCAAAATTTCATGTTTACTACTCTCCTTTTCTTTTCTTTTTTTCATTTCGATTTCTCATCAACCAGTATCCATTGATGAGAAAGAGACGTGCAAATTACTATAATTATTGGTATTGGTAGCATTATATTGAGGATTTCAAGAGCTATCACAGGGGATTTGTTTTTTTTCTTTTTTACTGCCCCCAATCTGTGTATTGAATGTAATCGAGTACCATATCGTTCCCGGGAGCGCATACACAACTGAATTAAATATCGTTACTTTGATAGAATGCTTTTAAAATTCAAAGTATCTTCTTTTTTGGTTTCTAGTTTGGCTAACTTAAATTACTAGTTTGAATTTGAAAGAATTTATCTCATTCAAAATTTACTTCAAACTTTTGAGGAATACGTTCTAGTACTAACCTAAGCGATGGGGGATGATATTATACAAATACATTGTTAACAACAAGACTTGCACATATGATCAATTAATCAAAGCGACTTGCTATATAAATCTATTATCTTGTAAAACAACATATCGTATCACGATAAAATTACAAAACAACATGTCATACATTCATACTCTTTAACAAAAAAAAGTTGTCATATAATTTAAGTAAACGACATATTGTATGGATATAGAAAAAATGAATTGATGTGCATACAAAAATAACGTGTCATACATGAACATTATATAACAAAACAACATGTTATACGTGTGTTTGTAACAGTAAAGAAATGACCAGTCAAATCCAATAAAAAAAATGACTTGTCATACAAAAATAATTTAGAGAAGTGATTTGTTGTTCATGCGTATATATGACGTGTCATATGACGTTTAAATTTCTAAAAAAAACATTTCATACATGTACACTCTACAAAAATAATGTCTATATACAAATACAAATGACGTGTCATATATCTAAAATGATTTGTCATATATATTGGAATGATGTGTCATGTTTTGCTTTTCATTTACATAAACAACATGTCATACTCATATTTTTATGGTAAATGACGAGTCATACATTCATGTAAATAAAGGAAACGACTAGTCCTTCACTTAAAATTACAACCTGCTAATAGTTTGTAAAGTACATGCCATACTGGCATATTATAGAAAAATGACATGTCATAGATATGTAAAATTTACAAAAATGACTTGTCATACACCTCTACTATATTCGTAAATGTCGTATCATATACAAGTTTTTAATATAAACGATATGACATATGATTATCTTACTGATTGAAACGACATGTCATACTCTTAATAAAAGGAATAAACAATTTGTTATTCTCTAAGCAAATAGAAAAATGCCATGTCATTTAACGTTTTATTTACATTAAAAACATTTCAAACTCATATTACTAAAGGAAACAACCTATCTTACAAATTTTTAAATTACCGAAACGACTTGTCAAACACCTCCATGATTTCAGTAAATGACAAGTTATATGCAATTTTTTTACATAAACGACCTGACATACCCTTATTTTATAGAAATAAACGATCTGTCTTACTCGCTATTGTAGAAAGAAACGACCAATTATGCTATAAATAAATTAAAAAATGCCACATCATTTATAATTTTATTTTACATAAAAGACATGTCATACGAAAACAACTTGTCATTCAACAATTACGATTTTACTGTACTTGTTTATAACTTGTAAATGACATGCCATACTAGAACTTTATCGAGGAAATAACTTGTCATATACATCTATGATTTCCGTAAATGACGAGTCATATACAATTTTTTTTTTATATATAAACGGCATGACATACGCTTCTATTATTGATAGGAACAACGTTTTATACAACTGATTATAGAAATAAATGATTTGTCATACTCTAAGTAAATAAAAAAAGGTCATGTCATTTATCATTTTATTTTATATAAAAGATATGTCATAGTCATATTCCTGAAAGGAATGACTTGCCATACAATTTTGTAAATAACGGAAATGACTTGTCATTCATAAGAAATTACAAATTGTCGTACGTGTTTATAATTTGTAACGATGTGACATACTAGAACATTACAGAAAAATGACTTGTCATATATTTGTAAAATATAAAAAAATGACTTGTCATACACTACTATAATTTTCCTAAATGACGAGTTATATACAATTATTTTATATAAACAACATGGCATATGCTTATAATTTTGACATAAACGATGGGTCATACATGTTATTACAAAATAAACGATCTGTCATACTCTAAGTAAATAGAAAAACGTCATGTCATTTATTGTTTTATTTTATATAAAATATATGTCATACTCATATTGCTGAAAGAAACGACTTGTCATTCATAAGAAATTATGACCTGTCATACATGTTTATAATGTGTAAACGACATGTCATACTCGGCATTATAAATAAAAAGGACTTATCATACATTCGTACAATATACAAAAGCAACTTGTCACACACCTCAATGATTTTCGTATATGACAAATCATATACAATGACCAAAGGCAACGATCAAATTTGTCACTCATGTAGTCGCAGAAATAAGGTATCTTTTAGCGATAAAAATAGTCGTTGTGAAAAATGATTTTTTGGGTCGCCAAAAATCTTTTTGCAACGAAACTATTCATAACCAAAAAGTGATTGCTGTGAATCAAATCTATCGTGAAATCGAGATAAAGCGATGAAACATTTACTTTTGGCAATAAAATGATTTCGCCTCTAAAACAATTTTCTGTGACGAAATAGTTTCGTCACCAAAAATGTTTCTACTACGAAATGTTTTCGTCGCCAAAACCATTTTCAGCAATGAAATAATTTCGTCGCCAAGGTCATTTTCTGCAATGAAATATTTTTGTCACCAAAACTATTTTCTACGATGAAATATTTTCGTCGCCAAAACTATTTTCTATGATGAAATATTTTTGTCGCCAAAACCTTTTTCTACCATTTTTTTGATGAAATATTTTCGTTACCAAAACTTTTTCTTAATGTGTTTTGGAAGCTTTTGGTGATGAAAACATTTCGTCGCAGAAGACATTTTTTGCAATAAAAAATATCGTCACTAATGGTCTTTCTTTTACAATATCTTATTTGGTTGCCAAATGTACCTGAATTAATTTTATTTATATTTTTATAAAATTCTTTGTATTTTATTATTAATGAAATCAATTAAATTTTTAAAATACAAGATTATTAATCAATTAAATAATTTTAAAATGACAATTTTAATGTCATTAACTTTCACCATCTCAACTACAATTAAATTCCAATTACAAATTATAAGTTAAAGTTAGAAAGACACACAACAAATTATGATAAAGAGCCAAATTGGCTTGGTTCCAATGTTGTTGAAAATGATATAACATTCTTCAGCTCCTTAGACAAGTCATCAATTTTGAATTACTGTGATTGTAGATAATCTTTTGTATTCTACAACTCATTCTTAGTTGTCTATAGCCGATATTGAGTTGTTTGCAGTTGAGCTTGAGTTGTTTGTAATTGAGAACGAGTGGTTTCTAACTCATTATGCAATGCTTGCTCATTGGATGATAAAAGTTGAGAATTATGACGAGCCCGCCTTCGTTTTGCAAGTCCCCTATAATAGTTTGACTTGTCTCCGAATACTTACCGAGACATCTCTTATTCACTAATTGGTTGAGATCCTTCAACTTTAGACAATTGGTGTAACTCAACTATTTTTTCTATAAAAAAAATAACTTTAAAATAAATTAAATTATGTAAACAGTCTTAAGTTAAATAAGAATAAAAATCTTGCATGTGCAGATTGTGTCTTTGAATTGATCCTCCCATTTTTTTCATTGTAATGAGTAGAAAGAAAAAAATCTAGAAAATTTTGCACTTTACTAGACTTAAATACTATGAACAAAATTTTTAAAATATTTATAACATTAGAAACGTTAACACTTTGAAATAATTACATAGCATAAACTAAGATGCATTATACCTTCTCATGATGAACTCTAAATGGTTTTGATCCCCTACAATGATTGAAAGTAAGTTTGCTCCTATTTTCTGCATTTATTTTGCACTTTTTTTCTAAAAATAATAGCACAAAAAAAGATTTTTCATGTTAAATAAGTAAAAATTAAAATATAAAAGTATCTTTATAAAATTTTAATTGAATATTCTCATATTTTGCTAGATGTATTCAACCTCTATATATCAATAAATGCATCATATAGAACCATCGAAAATATATTGGACTAAAATTCAACAAGTAAATAAATTAATGAGGATGATATGCAAGATATCATGAATTTCTAGAAAAATTTCGACATGACCCTCCCTAAAAATATGAGAACTTCCAATTTATCAAACTTTACAAATATAATAAACACTTCATGTACTTGAAATATAAAATTTTTATATCAACTATATCACCTCAACTTGACAAAATTATATTTGGGGCTTCAAGCATCCATTCACCATTTCACTATTTAATTAAATATCACTTAATTAATAATATTTAAAAGCAAGCGTCACTTAATTAACTTACCAGCAACTTACAGCACAAACTGTATTCAAAATAGTACAGGTTAATATCAACCATAGTTAAAGCAACAAGAGAAACAAATTTGATTAAAAATTAAAAAAAAAAAGAATAGCACAACTTCTAATTAAGAAACTAAAGATGTTACAAGAAATATCATACCTAAAGTTTTTCTCTCTTGTAATAAAACCAATGTGAAAACATTTTTCTTACTACTCTTTTTTCAACACAAATAACAAAAATACTCTACTTTCTCCATAACATAAGCTTCCAAAAGCTTCCTTCATCAAATAATATTCTCTTTCTTTTCAAAAAACAAATATACAACTTAAAAATAATAACAGTATTTTATAAATAGCTTTTGTTTTATTACATACCTCATGAGTGTCATTCTCCCAATGATCACATAATTTGTCCCAATTCTCTTGTTTGACATCTTTTGGTGGATGTCTACGTGCCTCACTTGGTGGATATTATTTATAGGTGTTCCTCAATGTCTTGCATCAATAATATCATTCGCCCATTAGTTTGTTCAAATAGTGCAAAACATGCGGTTGATCTAGGTCTAAATCAAACCACTCTTGCATCAATGAATAAAAGCAAGTAAAAGATTATTCATATGTGATTGTAATAAACATGTCAACTATAACATTGTTGATAAGAAAGTTTGCATACAAATAAACATGTGAATAAATCCACCCTCTCATCCCAAGGACTCTTCGACCATGACACTACGCCAAATGGAGCGCGGGTTCGGAAAATTGTACCACAACTGCTAATCAATTCTTTACAATACGTTCCTTTTTGTTCCTCCGTAATTGGCGAGATAGTGATAGCTATTTGGCCCTTTAACCTCACCATAACCATTGTATTAAGACCCGTGTAGGGCCTTGAGAACTTCGCACTTCTGGAGGTGAACCTATATAAAAGAAAAAATCGACAAAATAAAGTATAATTATAATCACACAAAGATAATAATTAAGGAAATATTAACATAATCAATGCTGAGCTCAAATGACCAATAGAAAATTAATCAATTAAATTAAGTTTCAACATTAATAATCTTAAAGCTGCTCTATGAAATAAGATAGAAAATTGATCAATTAGTGAATAAAATAAGTTAGATAGCCTATAGTTCAAGTTTATAATTTATTATCTATACTACTTCGAACATCTTGCAAATCCTCCATAGTGTGACGATTTGTTTCATCACGCAAAGTTAGAGTACTCTATGTAGAAGAAATAGACGCAATGAAACGTTTACATAAACCTAGAGCCATCTGAAAGACAGAATATATTATTTCAAAATAAATTATATTGTAGTAACTTAGCAAATAAGAGTAAAATAATCAGCAATTGCTATAAGCAAAATATTAATTAACCATTTAGATTAATTTATTAATTAGATTAATTCAATAATAAAAAGAAGTATAAAATTATTTACCCCATATACTTCAGGTTTGTTTCAGTCCAAATCAGAGTCATCTAAATCTTGTACAAGTTTACAATTTGTAGTAATTTTATCATTATCATCTAAAATCACTTCAACAAATTCATTATCATATAGAGATTTTTTATTGGCATCAATTAAATCTGCAGCAACATCATCCCTACTAAATGATTATTCATCAAAACTATCTTCTTGTGACATGGAAACAACATAACCATTCGAGTTAGTACATTGGTCCCAATCCTATTCATATGTATCGTGATCAATATTGTCATCATTCCCTTCATTTTTCTCTTGGATATCCCACACACCTCTTTAATTTATTTTTTCCACTACTTTCCACCCTTTACCAAGTTTAAGATCATCAATATACATTACCAATCGAGCTTGAGTTGATAGTACAAAGGCATCTTCATCATACTATGTCCGAGTAACATTGATTGATGTAAGATGATAATCTTTACGTACTCTTTTCTTCTTTGCATCAACATCAAACCATTTACATTTAAAAAAAAAAAACAACCCGACACCGTGACTAATACACTAATTCAATGACATCCATTAAAACTACATTTATAAGAAAACGTACTCCATTAAAACTACAACTTAAATAGTTATATGCTCTGGGATTTGGCCCAAACGCTAATGAACACAATGGGTGTTCATCATCGAAGGATCCTTGACGACGCATTTCTCTCACTTAAGTAACAAACACATGCATCAAATTCTATCTCGCTAATATTAATTAATATTTTATAGTAAAGAAATTACATTTTATAATCAGAAAAATACTTACACGACTCAAACCATTTTGGAAATAGCTTTTGTTGACTTTCAAGAAAATTTATTCTCCCCTCCATTTCCATCAGTCTCAAATGTTCACTATATTAATTAATAATTGTTAATATGCCTGATAGATTTCTACAAGTAAGCACAAAAGCTAAAGATGGTAACTTACTTTAAGTATGTTTATACTTCATCGTAATTGTTTAGTACAAATATCTTAAGAAAAAAAATCTTTAATTTCAACATCTTATAGAGAAATATAAACCTAATTTAAATATGATAGCTAAAAATTCACTTGAAATTTTTCCTAATTTGCTTGCTAATAATTATGAGTGTTGAGCCAAAATTTTGTTAACGATTTGGGAACTGGCTTACCTCCTTTTCTCTACGTAAGAAAAATACCAAATAACAATTAATTTTTATTTCTATGAACTTTGGTGCAGGAAAAAAAAAAAGAAAAAGCAACATAAAAAGCAAAAAGCAACAAAATAGCAAACAATATATTTATCCCAAAAAATAGGAAAATAGCAGCAAAGAACAGCAAATAAAATTATCCAAAAACAACCAAAAATAACAGCATGGAAAATAAAGTTACCTAAAAACAGCAACAAATTACTAAATAATTGCAAAAATAATAAAAAAAAGACCAAATAATAGTCAAAACAGGAAAAAATAGTAAAAAAAAACGCAAATAATAACTACAAATCACAATAATTTTAGTTTTCAAGAATTGTAAAGAGAGTATAAACTAGAAAAAATAATAAAAATAGTAAAAACAATAAAAATTTTATTGGGAATAATAATAACAAAAAAATGACAAAAAAAGTAGAAAAATAGCAATGAATATAAGTAGAAACAGAAAAAAAAAAAAGAAATAACAATAAAAACAACAATAAATGATAGAAAAATATCAAAATCAGTAGTAAATAGTAGCATGAGACAATAGTCCATCAAATTATTTAATTGGATTTTAACTTTTATGAGACAGCAATTTTAAACAGATTTTTAAGTGTTGTACCATGTAAATGTACAAGTCACAAACTATAATGTGTAAAGCACAAATAGAAAAGCAATCAATATGCCAATATCGTATTCTAATAAAAAGAAATATATTAAAAAAATGGAAACTTCTGAAAATAGACTTACCTTTGATGTATGGACACGTCAATCCCTCCGCAAACGCAAGAGAGATGGTCAAAACTCCAAGTAAAAGATAATTCACTGGATGCTTCTGGTAATAGTAATACAGCAGACACAAAACTGTAACCAAATAAATTCAATCAATTACTAATGTGTCGAATAATACAATAAAATCATGAAAATTCGAAACAAAAACGCACTAATGAAAGGTGTGATTATTAGCACAATATAAAGAGCCAGCCCTATCCTAGTACTCAAAAAGAAGCGTGAAATCAGACGCACCGAAATCATGACGACTGCTACTGAGATTGTTGCCAACAATCGAATGGCTATGATCGAATAGATTTTGCAAATAAAGGCCAACCAAAGCTATGCCTAACCTTAAAGGCTTTGATCGTGTCAGTTGTGTTTGGTGACAGTGAGACCGTATGTGTGAGAGAGATAGATTGAAGGATTTGTAGTTTAGGGTTGAAAAATCGAGAGGAATTGCCGATTTGATTTTTCCCTTTATATTTTTTAATTAAATAATACTTTTAATTAAATTCACCAAACCAATTGGTTTATAATAAATTGTATTTTATAAGAAATTAATTCATGTAACTAAATGAAATTAATTTATAATTACATAAAATATAAGAAATTATATTTTATAAAAAACTTATCTAAAAATATATTTTATTTTAAGTTTAGAATTGCCAATATTGATTTTTGTCTTTTATATTGTTTAATTAAATCATACTTTTAATTAAATTCACAAAACCAATTGGTTTATAATAAATTATATTTTATAATATAATTTCATATAATTAAATTGAATTGATAATTTATAATTACATAAAATATAAGAAATTATATTTTATAAAAAAATCTTATCTGAAAATATATTTTATTTTATGTTTAAATGATTTTTACAAAAAAAAAACACGTTATACTTGTTCATAAATTTAATTATATATTCTATAGACAATACGTGTTAATTTTAATTTCAAACTTTAAAATATATGCAATATTATATACTAGCTCATAATTTTCATCAAAATATATGCAAGTATTCCAACTTTAAACTAAATTGAATTACCTACCATTTAATCATTATATTGAAATTAAGAAGCGCGCGATCAAATGAGCAATGCATCACTTATAACTAAAAGTCTCCAAACACGAGCAGTCATAAGCCTTCCATCAAAGAATATTTGTAAGTCTTAGAAAAAAAAATGATAGTAATAATAAGTCAATTGACTTAAATTTACAAAAAAATTATTAGTTTTTGCTAGGGTTTGTAAAAATTTCTTGAATCTCGATTAGGATTTAAGATTTCAACCCATTGAGGATGTGATTAGAAATAAATTTTTATTTTAAATTTACTATTCGGGTCGAGATTTGAAACATTTGAAAATTCCAAACGAGATCTTGAATGTCACGGGATTTGGTTTTATAGAAATATATGACAAGTCAACTTAAAGAGTTACATAAATATGACATATCGTACATATTAATTAGATGTATATGACATGTCCAGTGTAGGTATATGACATGTTATTTATAACAGAATCTTTAGTGTATGACGGAAAACTCAAATCATTCAGAATAATTCAAAATCTCGATCGGGATGGGAATAAGACACTTTGTTGTCTCAATGACTATTTGGGGTATAATTAAGATCATAAATTCCAACCCGTTTCATTCCATCCCATTGCCAAAGAATTAACACCACTCACATTTTATTTTCTTCATTTTTCAAAATATTATTAATTTTTTTATAATAATGAAAATTATATTACTTGTCAATTAATAAAAAATTAATCATTAATAATAATTAATTTTTTTAAAATGAATAATTAAAATAATTGAAAAAGCATTATAAATTTACAACTTTATATTGATTTACTAGATCTTTAGCAACAAATTATTAATTATGCACTAAAAATTAATTATTAGCGCTAATATTTTTTCTAATATTTTAAAATAAGGTGCTAAGTAATGAGCGATGAAAGTTAGTTCATCACCAAAGATAATTATTAGGATTTTAAACATTTTTAGTGACGAAAAATTTTCAATGCAAAAAGTTTGCTTTAGCCAAAAAAGCAATCGTTGCTAAAAGACCTTTTAGCGACGTGCTTCATTCGTCGCTAAAATACACTTTTGGCGACAAATGGGTGGTCGTCGCTGAAATGACTTTTAGCGACGAATTTTTTTATCGCTAAAAGTTCACGATGAGCCTTAGATTTTTAACGACGACCATCCATTCATCGCCAAAAGCAATCTCTTGAGACAAAAAAATTTTTCGCCTAATATAAATTCTTAGCGTTATCTATTTTTTGTACTAATTTAAAATAAGGCACCATTTATTTGTTCTTGCTAAATAATTAGCAACGACAATTAATTCGTCACTAAAGATGATGATAAACATGTTAAAAATTTTAGCGACAAATTACCGGTAGTCATAAAAACTTAATTTTTGCGATGAAAAGAGTTTCATTGTTAAATGCCCTTATAGTGACAAAATACTCGTTGTCACTTAATGCTTTTTTTGTAACGAATGTTTTTTATAGCCAAAAACTGTTTTAGCAATGGAATTATTATCTTTGCTAAAAGTCTTTTATGTGACAAATGTTTTTTGTTGCCAATAATAGTTTTAGCGATGAAAAATATTTGGTCTCCATAAATCATATTTATGACGAAAACTATCGTCACTAAACCCATTTTCGGCGACAAACACCATTTCTTTGCTATATGTATTTAGCTATAAAATAAATCGTGGCTAAAAGGCTCTATTTCGTTGCAAAACAGTTTCGTCGTACAATATTGCATTTTTATCGCTAAAGAAGTTGATAATAGTCATTTGTCGCAAAATATCATTTTTAGCAACAAAAAAAAAAATATTTCACTGCGAAAAACCTCTTTTGGAGACAAAAAAATGTTCGTTGCTAAAGGCTAATATTCTTGTAGTATTTATAATGCTCAACAGATGTGCTGTGTAAATTGATTAAAACTAAAATAATAATAATAATAATAATAATAATAAATAAATCAATAAATCAATCAATCAATCAATCAAACAAACACTCAAACAAAAAAAAATGACAGTAAAATAAAAGAAATTAGTCACACATTAAAGATTTAATTAATATTTAGTGGGTTACTCAAGATGGTTTTGGTGTCCTTTTCATATGATTGGTATTTCAGCTATGGTTTTAATCTTTAACTATTAACTTTAAACATGACACCATTCTTTGAATTTTCAATTTCTATGGTCTCAAATAGATATTATCATTTTACAAGAAAGAGGCTACTCCACCTTGACTTTAACTTTTCTGAAAACAAATGAAGATAATAATTATAAAGTAAAAATTTTTAACCAATTTCAAATGTTTTTGAAAAATTCTCTTATCATGAAAAGCTTTGGTTATTGCCATTATAATTCTAGAATTTTTGTATGTGTCATTACTCAATTCGTCAAGTTCATTCAATTGCAACTTACGTAATTTATAAACCTTATCAAGGTTTGTATTAAAAGATTTAACAGCCTAAAATACTTTATGCTCAAGTTTAACCGATAAGTGATAAGGTTTTCCATAAAGTAGACAATAACGAGACATTTCTAAAGATGTATTAAATGTAGCGTAATAGACCCAAAGTGCAGCAATAAGTCTAAAAAACTAATCTTTTCGGTTTTGGTTAACCATCTTTTCTAAAATTTCTTTTAACTCCCAATTTGTTAATTTAACTTGATCACTTGTTTGAGGATGATAAGGGGTAGCAACATTATGTATAATTCTATAATTTTTTTATTAAAGACTCAAAAGGCTTATTATAAAAATATTTACCTCCATCACTTATAATGGCTCGAGAAATTCCAAATCAACTTAAAATGTTTTCTTTTAAAATTTAATTACAATTTTATGATTATTGTACCAATAAGGAGTTGCTTCAATTTATTTTGAGACATAATCAACAGTAACCAAAATATATACAAATCCAAATGATGATGGAAACGGGCCTATAAAATCAATTCTCTAACAGTTAAATATTTGTATCATAAGTATGAGATTTAAAAATATCATGTTTCTTTTAGTAATTGATCCTAATTTTTGGTACTTTTCACAAGTTTTAGAAAATTCATATGTGTCTTTAAATATGGTAGGCCAATAAAACCCACATTGTAAAATTTTAGCAATAGTTTTTCTTAAAGAAAAATATCCACCACATGTTTAGAATAATAAAATTTAATAACACTACTTACCTCGTTGTTAGGAATACATCGTCAAAAAATTCGATCATGACAGTATTTAAACAAGTAAGGATCATCCCAATAAAATTTATTTATCTCAACTAAAAATTTCTTCTTATCTTGAGTGTTCCATTGCAAAGACGTTTCACCTGTAACAAGAAAATTAATAATGTTAGCATATCACGACATTAAATTAATGGAAAATAAAAATTTATCTGGAAAAAATCATTGCTGGGTGTTATGTCAGTATAGATTTCAAATGTGAATCTCGATACATGATCAGCAATAACATTTTTGGCACCCTTTTTTTCTTTAATAGTGAGTTCAAATTCTTGGAATAACAGAATCCATTGGTTTAATCATCAAATATCTCACAGCAATGTGGTTAGTAAAAATAATGGACTTAGAACCAATCAAATATAAACAAAATTAATGTAATACAAATACCACAGCAAGTAATTCTCTTTCAGTTGTAGAATAATTCATTTGAGCACTATCTAAAGTTTTACTTACATAATAAATGACAAAAGGCTTACCATCCCTTATTTATCATAAAACAGCACCAACAGTAAAATCAATTGTATTACATATCAATTCAAAAAGTAAAGACTGATAAGAAGATTGTATAATAGGCGTAGATGTTAAAAGAAAAATTATTTTTTAAAGGATTTTTTGCAATCATCAGTTCATTCAAATGGTGCGTAATAAAAGGTTACAAAGTGGTTTAGATATAGCATTAAAGTTTTTTTATAAACATCCTATAAAATTCTACATGTCCTAAAAATGAAACCACATCTCTAACTATTTTTTGTTGTGACAATTTAAATATGACTTCAACTTTTTCTTTGTCAATTTAAATTCCTTTAACAGATACAATATGACCTAAAACAACTCTAGAAGCAACCATGTAATGACAATTTTTCTCAATTCAATACAAGTTCTTTTTCAACACATCATTTCAAACTTTTTCCAATTTATCAAAACAATCATCAAAAGAATTCCCAAACACAGTTAAATCATCCACAAAGACCTCTAAACAATATTCAACCATATCACAAAAAATACTTAGCATACATTTTTGAAATGTTACATGGTATTACAAAGTCCAAAAAGCATAATTTTAAATGTAAATATTCTGAAGGGACATGTAAATATGGTCTTTTCTCGATCCTCAAGTGCTATAGGAATTTAATAATTTGCTTGAGTAGCCATCTAAAAAGTAGTAGGACTTACCTATTTACTATCAGAGATATGGTAGATAATTCCAATATCAAGTAATTTAAGGACTTCTGTTTTAACTACTTCTTTCATGTGTAGGTTTAATCTTCTTTGAAGTTGTTGACATATTTTAGCATCTTCTTCCAAATTGATTCTATGTATACAAATTAAAGGATTGATACCTTTAATATCATTTAAAGTCCATCAAATTGTATTTCTATGTTTTTTAAGAACAGATAGTAACTTACATTGTTAGAATAGAAGAAATCACAACAGAGTAAGTTTCATATACTCCAAGAAAAACATACTTCTATCTTTCAGGCAATGGTTTCAATTTCAGTTTAGGTGCATCTTTTGGTTTTATCTTTTAATGATTCCAAACTCTTCAAATTTTTGTTTTCATTATAATTTTGTAAAGTATGCACAAAATCAAGCCATGAATTTATATAATAAGTATCAAGCTCAAGTTGATTAATTAGTTCAATTGAATTAACCAAAAAAAAATCAATAAATTCAGAAAAATCCTCATTTTGAATATTTTCCTCTATTTAAGACTCAAACAATTCTTTTTGTTCATCAGTATCATCTTCATTCTCATTTTCTTCATTAGGTTGCCTACACATATTGAAAACATTCAATTCCAGAGTCATAATCCCAAAAGATAAATTTATTAAACCATTCATACCATTAATCAAAGCATTAGCAGTTGCTAAAAATGGTCGGCCTAGAATTACATGAATTACTTTGTAATTATTCACAACAGGTTCAGTTTTTAAGATAATAAATCCACAAGATATATGAATTTATTAACTTATACAAAAACATCTTTCATTATTCCTTTTGGTACTTTAATTGATCTATTGACAAGCAAAAATGTAGTTAAAGTTGATTTTAACTCACTAAGATTAAGTTAAAGATAAACTGAATATAGAAATAAAGTGACACTAGCACCAAGGTCTAGTAAAGCATGCTCAATTTTATGATCACTAATAATACAAGAAATAGTAGGATAACTAGGATTTTTATATTTCAATGTATTACTAATAGATAAAATGGTACTTAGTTGTTCAGTCATGAATGTTATTTTTCTTACCTTCAATTTCCTTTTGATAGTACATAAGTCTTTAAAAAATTTGGCATGTGAAGGTACCTACTTAATTGCATCTAACAAAGGAATGTTAATTTTCACTTATTTAAAAATTTCATAAATCTCAGAAGAATAGTTTGATTTCTTTGGTTTATTCAATGCTTGTGGAAATATTTGTTCAAATGGAATACTATTTATTTATCCACAAGGTGTAAGTTTATTTACTCATTCATTACCTTTTGAATTTTCATCATATTCATTTTCATAAGATTCAGGAATAATCTATCAACAACCTTACTACTACGAATAATTATAATTGACTTGACTTGGTCTGTGGATGAATTTTGTTAAATCTTAGGATTTAGTTGTGTTTGTATTGGAAATTTTACTTTTTTTCTTAAATAGTGAGTGCATAAGCAATTTTAGCAAGAATATCTTTCAAATCAGAAAAAGTTTGTGCATTTTGATTGTTAATAACATCATATTTTCTAATAAATAATGCATTTTATCTTCTAGATTTTCCCATGATGGTGGAACATATGGTACATAAAGCTGAGAGTTTTGAAAATTTTATAGAGGTGGTGCTTGTGAGGATTATGTATTATTATTATTCTTTAAACTGAATTATTGATGATTTTTCCAATCAGGATTATAAATCTATGAATATGGGTTTGACTTATTAAAAGTATTAATAACATTTGATTGATTGTAGAGACATTCTTTAAGTGCAGGCAGAGTGGGACAATCTTAAGTAAAATGATCTTTAGAACTATAAATATTACATGCAATTTCTTGAATAGATTTTACTTAATCACTCTTTTTATGTTCTAAGGCTTCAACCTTTTGGACTAGGGATGTAAATTTTGCTTGTAAATCATGATCTTCCCTAAGGTTATGGATTCCTCCATAAGATAGAGATGGTTGTGGTTTCTTTAACAATTCAAAAGTTCCAACAGTATCTCAATATTGTGCATCTTCATGATTTTTTTCTTTAAATTCATTATTACACATCATTTCAACAACTTATCTACTTTGGAGTATTAAACCTTCGTAAAATTAAGTGACCAGTCACCAAGTTTCAAAATCATGTTGTGGACATATATTAAGCAACTCTTTTAGCCTATCCCAACATTGATATAATGTTTTTCCATTTTTTAGTAAAATAAGTTATTTGTCCTTTAAATGAATTAGTTCTATGAGGTGGAAAGAATTTTTTTCAAAATTGTTCCTGCATGTTATTCTATGTTCTTATTGATCCAGATCTAGGTTTTGTAACCAATTTTAACTTTATCTTTTAATGAAAAAGGAAAAAGCATTAACTTAATTATGTTCATGCTATAATTTTAGTATGTGTATGTATTACAAACTTCCTCAAAATCTCTTAAATTCAAGTATGAATTCTCAAATTCTAAACCATGAAATATTGGTAAAAGTTGAATAATACTTGGTTTACAGTTGAATCGAGATACTTCTGACGAGAATTCAATACACGAGGGTACTCCAATTCTGATTGGATTCATGCAGTCCCTCAATTTTTTGGTTGATTCTAGTCAAGTGCATTTTATTGAGAATGATTGTCTTATTAATCAATTTGAGGATTAATTTGGCCCAAAAGATTTTCTCCTTAAATCTTTTCTATGATTCGTGGTGGTGATTGAGATCTATGAATTAACCTAACACTTAAAATTCGAGACCAATGTCTCATACAATGATGATGATATATTACAATGATAATATAAAAACAATGAGTAATGTATGAAAAAAATAAATAAAATTACACAAATTAAAAAAATTAAATGAAAATTAAAATAAATATACACAAATAAAAATAAAATTAAATGTGCAATAAAAATAAATGTACAAAAAAAATTACACACACAAAAAAACTAAAAATTAAATAACAAAAATAAAAAATAATAATAAGCAAAAATTAAATAACAATTTAAGTGGTAGAACTGACCATATAAAGAAAATAAAATAAAAATTAAAATTAAATTGTAGAAATTTAAAATTTTATGTATATTCAGTCCAATTATCTAAATTGAGTCTAAATATGTAAGACAATTAAAATTTATATGTCCAAATTTAATTATTATGAGAAATTTTGTTCAATGACTTTTTTTATAATTTTAGAAGTTTAAAATAAAGCCATAAGAGATGAAAGCGAAGATTTTGAAAAGTTTTGTGGGAAGAGTAGTATTTAGAGAAAAATAAGAAAAGACAAATAAAAATTTATAGAAAGTGAAAGGAAAAAAAAGGATAAACACTTTCTCGACAACAGCGCAAAAAATTTGATATGATTTAAAAGTGTTTTATAACTCGTAAATATAAGAGTATCTTGTTATAATATAACTTGGTAAGTCTGAAATTGATCCACAGAAAAAAGATTTAATTTTTTTTAATTTATCTAAGAACAAATTAAATTAAAAGTATGAAACTTAATTCTTGAAAAACTATTTAATTAAATTAGTTATGGTTATAGATCCACTCTTAATAGTAAGACATAATTTAATAAATTCTTTTTATCAAATTTATTTATTGTCAAAAGATTAATTTGATAAATTATTATTATTTTTCTATTTATTTTATTATAAATTAAGTACTTAATATGCCAAAATTTAACTTGTTTACAATAAGTCAAAATATTATTTTACCATACTTTATACTAAGATATTAAGAATTTATTATGTCAAACTCCCTTGATTATCTACAATAAATCAAAATTCCAAATATGAAATATGGATAATATTAATTAGAAAATAACTTAATTTATATAATTAAAATAAAATTTAATTAAATTATATTTTCTTAATAAAAGCTTCACTTTATCCCAAATTATTATTATTTAGCCTAAGCATAATTGAAATAAAAATAATTATTAATATTAAATTATATATAAAAATAGAAATAACTAAAATTGAAAATAAAACTAATTTATTTATTAATTTACTAAATATTATAAAGAGAGATGAGAAGAATAAATTGAGGAGAAAGAAGTGAAGAAAGAGATGTAGAAAGCTTTGTTCCATTCCTCTCTATTTATACTAATTTATAATTAATGCATACCGCACTCATAAATAAAGTAAATTAAATCATGGTCTTACATTTGTTCCACCAACCAAATATAAACCTAATCCAATTTACTCAAGCATATTTATTTACAATTACCTCAGCTAACATGGTAGAAACTTATAATTTTATAACAAAGTCATAGATCATGTTCAATAATGGCTTAATTTTTCAGACTACCGGTATCCATCCGTTAATTTGTTAGGAACCTTAAATTACTTGGAATTATTATTTTTACCTAATAAAAACACAAAAATATACCAAATTAAATATTTAAAAAACATAATTAAAAACATAATATATTACATAATTATAAATATAAATTATAATAAAAGCATAAAATAACATTTCTATTCTTTAGGAAACCTACAATTTTTAACATTAATCAGTTGTACTTCTGCCTAGCAAAAAATGATTGTCATACACACAAACTATTTAAGGTTTTGACATGTCATACGTTTGTAATATAAGTAAAATAACTATCATACATACATATTATCAGAAAAATGACTTGTCATATTTTATATTATCTTCTAAAACGACATGACATATATGAAGATTATAATGAAAATGACATGTTATACCTTTATGTTATCTATTAAAATAACTTGTTAATAAATGTTCTAAGAAAATGTCATTTCACTCATAATATATATGTCCATCATATCGTTTTGTGAATAATGCAAATATATATGCACTACAAGACAAAGGAGATAAGACAACAGGAATTTAGCAACATCCATGTTAAACTTCTTGTAAAATATAATATCCGACAACGTTCCAAGTTCGCTCCTTGTTAAAAGTTACTAAAAATCTAACTTTAACAACATACTCCATGGATAGCATAACAATTTTTTAATGTGGCTGATTCTATAGGGCAAATCACAACGTGGAATCTAAGCATGTTACCAAAAGGTTTATTTTCAATAATATTAAAGGTACGTTGTTAATAAGAATGCACCACAACAACTTTAAAATTAATTTTTATAATATTTATTTTATTATTAAAATATTAATTTAAATAAATTATTAAGTACTAATTTATAATACGAATAAATAATATAATCCTATATTTATATTATATTTTTACTTTTTGTGTTATTAACTACATATTTATTATTTGATTTTTAATAACTTAGTGAAAAATATAATTCAAACTTTTTTAAAATTAAAATAAAAAATAAAATTCAATATTTTACTAGTAGAAAAATGACGTTGCTCTTCTTTTCATAAGAAAAATAAAAGTGTAAAATGACTATATTTTAATTTAAAATTTATTTTTTATTTTTTTTCTGAATGAAATGTTTCAAAAACTGGAATCCAATACTTGGAAAGTTCCCTCTTCTCTTTTTCATTAGCAAACACATTCCCTCCCTTTCAAATTCTTCAAATCCAAAACCAAATCCTAATACCCTTTTTCAATCGAAGTAATTTGAGGCAATCAAACACATATTCAGAAGATGGAAAACCCATCTTCTTCATCACGGTCTTTATTATCTTCTTTGAGTGAATTCATCATGGAGAAGAACAATCAAGAATGTGAGGCAATTTGTTGGGAATTCGATGGGAGATGTAAGAGGCAGAGCCAATTAGCTTCTCGGGTCATTGCCGGAACCCTAAAGGTTTATTGTTGTCTCAATTTTAATTTTTATTCACTTACTATTTGATAGTTTATCAGTTTTAATTTTTTTATGCTATGGGAATCTACGAACTTTATAAAAGAACGGCCCTGGCATTTCTTGATTCAAATTAAGGTGTTGGCTTTTCTGATATCAAGACCATTATGGGTTAGTTTCATTAAAAGCGTGTGGTATCAAAAAAGTGGTTTTTGGTCAATGACAAAAGGCAATGACATTAAAACATGATTAATAAGGTACGGTATGTAGGTTTGAAAGCATAAGTATGGGATGTTTTAGAGAAGAAGTGAATAGGTCAAGAAACAAGCTAAGTACTTGGGATAATTGCTTGTGTAGTGATAATTAGGTATTTTATTCTTGTCTTAATGTATTTTTTCTCTTTTGAGTTGGTGGGATCCTTAATTCTAATGACTTTTGAGAGATTTGAGTTGTGGGTTTTGGTTTTAAGAATTTGTTTTCTTTGTAATTAAGTTCTTGTGATCACTTTATGTTCTTGGCAACTATATTCAGATTGTGTACATTTCCTATGATAAAAGTCTTATAACAAAAAAGAATATAAAAGAAGTTGAAGTAATTGGCAAATAAAAAGGAAAAGACTCTCGTAAGTTAATTTGATATATAGAAAACAAAAACAGATTCTTCGTCTACTGCTCATGTTTATTTTAATTATTTTTCTTAATTTTTTCATGGTTTAACTGTAATAGTGATTAGTACTTTTGTAACCAGGTGACCTATTTGAAAAAAATTGATTTGAAGTTATGGAATCATTTTGATACATATAGTAAGTAAAATTTAATTAATTAGTCTTTTTTTGTTTGACTCTATTTCCAAGCTTTTGATTTTATTTCTTTAATTTCTCAGTTGGGTATAGTTTTAATTATAGTCAAGTTAGACATTAGCTTCTTCTTTACTGATATATAGTATTTTTATGCTTTCTTCAAAAATTAAGCTTTTGAACTATTGTATTTCTTATTATGTAGCATCAGAGCACTAGATGATAAGTGATCAAGACTGATTTTGTTAATGCCTTAAAAATTGGAATGATTATATTGTTGAATTCTAATTTATATAGGAATGGAATCCAGGTTAATTAGAGCAAATTAATTCTTGATTGAGTTGCATGTCTTGTTTGACTTTTCACGAAGGTTCCACTAGTGATTTATTTTTTTTTACAAAAATGTTGTTGATATTTCGATTGGTAATCTGCTGTTCCTTTTACTTGCTTATAAATTTATCCTTCTATTATAATTTTCAAAGGTTTGTTAAATTAAATTTATATACATGTGGATTTCCAAGCAGATTTTGTTAGGATAATCTTGTACGTTGCTCTTTTAGTGTTATCATAATTTATTTTCTATGTCTAATTTTATTAGGAAAATATTAACAGAGTTAATGGCAATTTGCGCGTGGATTTCCACAACAATGGATCCAACAAGTGGTTGAGTTTCTGTCTAGGTTTACTAGGGAGTTTTACTTTCTGCCTTGGCACTTTCTTTAGATTCCTTAACAATATAAATTCAAAGGTACAATAGTTAGAATTACTTTACGAATTTTATTATTACATGGAATCCCATATTATAAAAATTAGGAAATAGTTTGATCTTTCTTTCTCTTAAGCACTATAGATTCTTATTCACCTCTATAATATCCTCTACTAACTTTTTTCGTTCTATTACTTATTTATTTAAAGTTATTTTTTTATTTTTAATGAATTTTTTGTCTTGCTTATGTAGGATTAGTATTTGTGATAATTTGAGGTTTATCACTAATACAATTACAGAGAGATTGAAGAATTGGATTTAGTTCAAGCTTTTGCTAATATAATGTAAAATTACCATTGAGAATGCATTATATGCTTGTCAAGGTTATTATATTAATTGACAATTAAATAAGGATGATACTGGATTCTTTTATATTAATATATTATTTGTTTTTGTTAATTTTATATTAATACATTTGCAGAGCTTATAATTAAAATTTTATATAATTTTTATTCTTTAAGTAAAATGTTATTTGCAACTTGCATCTGTAAATTGTTGAAAACAATAAGTAAAATAAGTTTTTAACCATATTTATTAAGTGTAGTTAAATATATTTTAACAATGGGCAAAAAGATTTTTGACAATGCACTTGAAATATTTTTAAAGATAGTTCCATTTAAGACAACATCAATATTCACAGCGTGTAAAACTCTGTCGAAAGTGTTTAACAACGCACATTATGCATTGTTAAATCTTTTTTTCTTGCAGTGTTGACATATCATTTTGATATATACTATACGTATACAACACAGAGTTTTATTGCATATATGTTATTTACACTAAAACAATATGTCACATATTTATATTATTTAACAAAACAACAAGGCATATGATTCTTATCTGAACGATTTGTCATACATAGATATTGTTTATGAAACGGACGTGTCACAACGACTTGTCATACATATACATTATCTTCCAAAACAACTTGCCGTATATGTAGATAATTCTGAAACTTACATATGCCGATATGATTTTTATAAATGACTTGTTATACATTCATGCTATCTATTAAAACATCTTATCATACATGTGTATTATTTACTTAAACGACATGTCATACATTGAATTTTGTATAAATACATGTCATAAATCTGTGATCGATATGTCATATTAATGCAATTCATTGAAACAACTGTCATCGTATAATAAAACGATATGTCATACATTTTATTAAGCAAAATGACTTGTTATACATATGTTTATATTATTTATTGAAACGACATGTCATACATAAAATACATACTATATGTATATAACACGTCGTTTTATTGCATATATGTTATTTGCACTAAAACAATATGTCACATATTTATATTATTTAACAAATCAACAAGGCATATGATTCTTATTTGAACGATTTGTCATACATAGATATTGTTTATAAAACGGATACATTATCTTCCAAAACAACTTGCCGTATATGTAGATAATTCTGAAACTTACATATGCCCATATGATTTTTATAAATGACTTGTTATACATTCATGCTATCTATTAATACATCTTATCATACATGTGTATTATTTACTTGAACGACGTGTCATACATTGACTTTTGTAGAAACGCATGTCATAAATCTATGATCGATATGTCATATTAATGCAATTCATTGAAACGACTATCATACATTCATATAATAAAACGATATGTCATACATTTTATTAATTAAAATGACTTGTTATACATACATTTATATTATTTACTAAAACGACATGTCATACATAAAATACATTCCTATTTGTGCCTTGGTTGTTTTAGAAAGTCTTTTTCTTTACGCCCAATACTGAGGACTAAGTTAAGGACTGCCCGAGATCTCTTTCTATTATGTGATGATTTTTTAAATTTTCATATATAGAAATAGAAACATATAGACTAAAAATGACATCTCTTATGTCAATGACACCAAAGGGATATTAAACAAATGAAATTAGGATATGGATGAAATATATTGAAATAAAGTAATTTTGAAGTTTTCTATAAAATAAGGTAAGGAATGGAGCCATTACAAAAAAGTTCTAGGAGTTACAAAGGAAACTTTGAGTTCATATTAGTCATGCGTTGAGAATAGGAATTGAACTCAATGAGATATAATCTCCTACTAATCTTCAGTAGCTCAGTACTAGAGGGATTGGCTGTTAACTGATTGGTCATAGGTTCAGATCCTACTTAGGAAGATTTAAAGTTTATGACACTTCTACTTCTACTTGAGGTAAACTTCTGGTCGATCTACAAAAAAAGATCGTGCCAAACTTTAAATTCGTTTTCAAGAACACTACTTACTTTATTAGTAGGTCTTATAATGATCCTCTAGAACTACAGTTAAGTGCTAATAAAACATTAACCCCTTCTTGTTGAGCCAATCAATCATGAAATACTTCGTTTTGATAATTGGATTAGAGGTTTTCTTGCAAGTAGGGCTCTCTTAGCGAAGATTAAGTCTTCTTTTGTACTATGGTATAGTCATATGTTTATATGAAATAACGATCTTAAAGTAGTCTATGAGGCAATCAACATATACTCCCTTCACACTCGTATATAAAATCTGCGAACTTATTCACCTTCAGGAGCACATAAAAGAATAAGCAAATCTGGCCTTAGAAGTGCTATAAAAAAAAGAAGCTTTTCATAGACAAGGCAATCAAAATGCAACAGAGACGATTTGCTAGGCTACAAGCAAAAATAAGGGAAATGCATTTTATTCGGTCAGTTTCTAAAGAAGTTAAAGTTGGAATTGTAATAACTCTTAAAAAAAGAGTGTTTATTTAAGGAAGAGATTACAAGATTTCATTCATAGGGAAGCATCATTGAGGAACTTGAGGAGCAACTAGAAAATGTTCAGAAGTCTATATGCAAATTGATAATGTCTCTTCCAAGTAGTAATCAACAACTTGATAGTGAATCAACCTCCATGGCTAAGAAATAAGAAAAAGTTACTTCCTTTGGCTTCAAGTAATGTTGTCAATCGGTGATATTTTATAAAATCTCCATGTCACCTATATCAATATCTCAGCAAATTTTGGAGTTTGAGACTGAAAATTTTATAAAATCTCCATGTCACCTCTATCAATATCTTGGTAAATTTTATAAAATGTCTATGTCACTTCTATCAATATCTCAATTATTTTTTTCCAAAGTCTAAGAAAGGGGCTCCTATAAAGAGTGAAGAAGGTGGAGATATCTCATCAACGGAGGAGAATGTAAGAAGCATAGGAGCATATGTAACAAAACTGAAAGAACGTGTAGTTAAATTACAATACCTAAAGCAGCTGCTTGTTTGCCAGCTATAGTAGTTTCCTCTTAAGTATGAAAAGTATTTCACTCCTGCATTATATTTTATTCCACTTATATTAAACTGCATTTTGCCTGTAGGTGCTTGAGATGGAAGCAATTGAAGCAATCAGATACAATATGGAGAATGATGAGAACATAGTTGTGACAGAGGAACCTAAAATTGCATGGCAACAAAACTTTTAGGGAGTAAAGACAAAAAATTATTGAGTTATAGGATGTGTGCTTTGTTTCTAATAATCTCTATCATTCATAAGACGCATTTTTATTTGTTATTCAAATAAGATCCAGCTAATCAAATATACGGGGAAGTGAAGCTTAGGCGCTTGACTTGGTTGCAGTAGGATTTGTTAAAATTTGGGAATGCAAGTTCGCTTCTTGTGTGGCAGGCAGGGAGCTCACCATCTCTCTGTCATGAAAGTTTTTGTCAACTCTTACTTGGAAAACTTATAGAATAAGAAAATATATTCCTTTTAGTTGTTAAACATAATCATGAAATTATAATTATTTTATCTTGTTCTGACTCGCAGTATTAGAGCTCTGAAGTGCAAAAGGGAGTTCCTTGCGAAGAGGTTGATCTTGGGGTTGACAACAAATGAAAAAGATTCATTGTATATTAAATGGGATGTCCAACTTGATTAGTATATGATAACAACTCCTCTTGTCTGAAAAAAAAATGCATATATAATAGTGATTGCAGTACAACAAAGAATACTATTAACTCTATTGTAATACGAACCACTTCTTTCTTCACATGTAAGAAATTAGAGGGGGAGAAAGAGCTAATTCTGCAAGTGTAAGGGCCACCACGTTGAAAGATATAAGGACATGCTGAATATGAAAGTGATCCTCTCTTTTACTGAAGCTTTTATTTCTATTATTCACTCTATCTATGACATGTCGGTTTAAAGAATTTCATTAATTTGACACATCAGTTATATATATATACATACTTTCGACAAAAATATATATACATCACGAGTCCTTTTCATAGCTAATATTTTTATGTACAATGGGTCGTTTTCATAAGACCTTTTTTTTTCTCTTATAAATTTTGTATTAATTATTATTTTTTGGATAGAGTATTAATTCTTGTTAATGCATCACTCTTCTAATTACAATATACACAAACAATTATACAAAAATAAAATTAAATATTTTTTTTTCCAAAATGGAGGAGGAAAAATAAAGACGGAAAAGAAGATCCGGTTTAATCCGGTTGACCAACATATCGGGTCAGATATAAAATACAAAAAAGAAAGGAAAAGAAGTCCAGAGAGAGGGTTTGGCTGTTAGGCTCAGAAGAAGATTGTTGCTTCCTCCTCTGCTCTCACTCCCAGATCCCAAATAAGAGAGCGGGCCTTCGCAGTCCCTTCTCCACTCCCCTCTCTGAAAACTCAAAAATCAAAAAAAATAAAAATAAAAATTAGGTCTTCAATTTAACGGCGATGTCAGGTCTCCCTCGATCGTCAAGCGCGCCGTTTAAGAACGGCGGCCTTCCTCCTCAAGAACTCCTCGACGATCTCTGCAGGTAAAAATTACCAAATTCTCGCCTTTACGCTTTTTTTTTATTCTTCTTGTTTTCTTCTCCGCTCTTTGTTTGCTGTTTAGTTGACGAATGACTTCGCGATCAGAATTATATTTAAATCCTGTTTTCTTTTTTATTATTCTTGTATGTTCTTTGTTGTTTAGTCTAAGCTTTTGAACTCTGGCTGACTGTTTGTCTACCTAGAAAATCAATTGAATGTCATCTATTTCCATATATATGATCGTTGTTTAGTTTATGATTTTGAGCTATTTCTGGTCAGCTTTGTTTTTATGGATTAAATTAGCTGTTTTCACTAGTTTAATTATGGTTATTTATTTATTTATTTTTGGTTCTGTTTTCTTGTTGTTCAGCTAATTGTTTTCACTCTTTATGGACTGTTTTGTTGCTTAAGAGACTCATAGTAAAAGAAGTGAAAGCTTTTAGGTCTTGTGAGGTTGTGATCAAACTGGCTCCTTTGTTTGTGCAAAGTAGTTCATTTTTGTTTTTTTTCAATTTTTAGTTTATGTTTCTGATCACTTTTGTTGCCTGTTTGTTTGCCGAGAAATTGTGTGAAATTAGATATAAATTTGGTTGCAAGTGATGGGAGAATGGATGAGCAATATTAGTTCCAGTCATTGCATCCGCTGTTCGATTTTCCAAGCTTGTTGTGGTGATGGTTTGTTTTTTTTTGGTGCAAATGGAATTTTCAAAATCCTTTTGTTAAAAGCAGCCATTTATTTCTATTTCTGACATGATATAGTGCTTGATAGTCTCTGCTTTATAAGTGTTTGGACAATAATTTTTAGCTTTATGTTGGAATGTACCTGTAAAATCAGAAATATTTGTCCTTTGTAATCTTCTTTTATGTAAATAACCCGGATGGTTTTCTTCTTCTTCTTCTTCTGTGTATTTCTTTATTTTCCCATGCATATCTTTAACCTTTTTGGTCAAACAATTTTGTTACAGTCGGTTTGTATTAAATGTGCCGCAAGAAGATCAACAGTCATTTGAGAGGATTCTGTTTCTTGTGGAGTATGCACATTGGTTCTATGAGGACAATTCAGTGGAAAACAATCCATCACTTAAGTCATTCACTTTAAAGGAGTTTACTTCCTTAAGTATCCTTTGCAGCATCTATTTTGGTCTCATCTTTATCTTTGATGTCATTGATATCTGTCAAATTAATGGTTAAACTCACCAACTCCCTTTGTGAGTTATATTCTAGAACTAAGTTTCATATTTTGTTAGAACCACATGTAAGTGAAGGTAAAAAGCAAACTTATTGCGGCATCATGTGTATTTTCACAAGATTGCCTCCATGAATACTGCCTGTCAAATATTTGTTTCTGTATATCCTCCTTTTCCTTAATCTGTCTCAGTGTTCAACAGTTGTGATGTACTACGACCTTATGTTGCTCACATAGATGACATATTTAAGGATTTCACTTCTTACAAGGTCCGAGTTCCTGTAACTGGGGCAATCATTCTGGATGAAACCTATGAACGGGTGAGATTATTGTGAATGAAAGCTAGTGTTGTTTGCTGTTACTGACACATTTACTTTTTATATCCAATCATTCTGATTTTTTTAACTCAGTTTATGCTTGATGCTGTTATTGTACTTTCTTATCTTATGTTTTTTACACTTTGCATTGACAGTGCATACTAGTGAAGGGATGGAAAGGGTCAAGCTGGAGTTTTCCACGTGGGAAAAAGAACAAAGATGAGGAAGATCATGCATGTGCCATCCGAGAAGTAAGCTTGTCTCTAATGCACTCTTTAACTGTCTTTATATGTCTATTAATATATTTTAGCATCATTGTTGAGTTTAACTGTAGTTTCACTGGACTGGAAGCAATGGACATGTGATATCCAAAAACTTTAAGGTTTTAGAACCTGATTATGAAGTTTATTTAGAGAGTAGAAACCAATTCTTTTATTCCAGTTGGAAAAATGAGCTCCGGCTAAATAATAGTTGGCCTGATATTTAAGTTCGACTGAGCCTTTTGCTTAGACGTGTAATGTTGATTGCATCTTCTAGAGTTACGCAAAATCCAATCATGGTAATGTAGGCATGGTTCTTTTGTCATTGCCTTGTTGAATGGTTCTCTGTTAATTAATTTAACATATTCACAAACACATATCTTGAACTAATTTTCTCAGCAGAAACGGAGAGTGTTTTTGGTCTTAGTATTTGACTTTGTAGGAGTTTGTATGCCATTAGTAGTAGCCTGAAGGTTTTCTTAAGAATATGCTGGTCAATTTTCCTCGCTGAATAAATATTGATATACTTACTATGGGTTGCACAGGTCCAGGAAGAAACGGGGTTTGATGTTTCAAAGCTTCTTAACAAAGATGAGTACATTGAAAAGATATTTGGACAGCAGAGGGTGCGGCTGTACATAATTGCCGGTGTGAGAGATGATACTGCCTTTGCCCCTCAAACCAAAAAGGAGATTAGTGTATGTTATTCTTTTGTAAATAATTTTCAATTTCATTTTTCACTAAATATTACCTCTTTATTTCGAAATTGGAACAACATTTTATTGGTTTGATGTTAATCCTCAATTTTTTTTTTCCCCTTTTTTTTGACTGATCTCTTTAAGAGGGGGAAAAAATAATACATGCTTTATCATCTATGAAAAACAGATGCTGTATTTTGAGAAAGAGAATTAGGTTTTCTTAGCCTTTGCAGCTTGTCTATTGTTTCAGTTTTTGTTCTTTGTAGAATCATAAATCTGGGAAATGTCAAAAGGGAAAGAAACAGTTGCAGCTCTTTTTAATTCTTGCAGAAAGAAAAACTATATTTTGTGGTTGAATCTGTCCACCCATTCTTATTTTATTGGGCTATTTTATTCCTTTGTATCTATAAATGGTACATAATATCACAATTTTAATGCAAAACCATTGTGTAATATGGTTGGTGATGCTTTGAATATCGTTTCTTATCAAGTATGTTACAAGTGCATTATGTTTCATCACTAATTTTTGGAAGTTACATTTGCCACGAAATAGTGAACAGATTTCTTTTAGTGAACACCTTGTAATCAAGTTGTCCGGGAAATGTGTTCATTTGGGGATAGTTTTGAGAAAACTGGTTCATTAAGAAGTCTTTGGAACTGGAATTTTCTATTATTTGAAGAATGGCAAGCCTCTATTTTTTCCTTCTACCGTGTTATTTTCCTATCTTCAAGTCTTTCTTCACAAGCATGCTTTTCTATTCCATGCAGGAAATTGCATGGCAGCGGCTTGATGAACTTCAGCCGGCTAGTGATGATGTGATATCTCACGGAGTCACTGGTCTTAAGCTCTATATGGTGGCTCCTTTTCTGGCGTGAGTACAAAGTGGCATGATGTCTGACTTGATTTTTTAAAACCATTTTATGCCATTTGCTTAGTAGGTGTGATATACTTGTGCAGATCGATGAAGAAATGGATTTCAGCACATAAGCCCCCCATTGCTCCAAAACATGATATGCCTCTCAAAGGTTTTGCTTCACTTCTGTAGAATCAAGATTATGTGAACCTTTGTTTATTAATTGGAAAACAAGAACTCTTGAGAATTTGGCATTGCGTGTTTGATGCTTGTTTGAATGGGCCAACTCTTGAGTAGGCTCACAAGTAAATTGTCTGACAGCTCTATTTGTATTTGTGTCGCATAGGAATTTAGAACCAGCTTTGGACTTCTTTAAGAAACTTGGGTGTCTTGCTAATTTGATCATTGTCTTTTCTGTCTAGGGATCTGTGTGTGGAAAGCAAAGAACAATTCTATAGGAAGTAACACAATAGCTCTCGAGAGCCAGTTAAGTAAACTTGCATCTGATTCTCAGCCTCCTGACACAGGGCCCGGTAAAAGCTTCAGGAACTTTAGATTTGATACCACTGCTATCTTACAAGCAATGGAAGCTGGTTTCTCTACTTAAAAGGTCAAATTCAGTCTTTTTCTGTAAAGTTTCTACTTTCGCATAGTCATGTTGGTTTCTACCATTCCATTATATTACCAAAGAGCACAATCACCCTTCATGCCTATTTTGGTGGCTGCGTCAGCTGTATATTATTTGTCAGATGTTAGGTTTGGGTGCTATGTATATTCTGTATAGAAATGCTTTGGTGGAATGGTGCTTTGTTGTCTTCTATCTTCCCTTCCCTTAGTTAAACTGAAGTTAACAGCAGTCTCTTTTACTCGGCTCTAAAATCTTCTCTGCTGATTGTTCCACTTCGGACCATGTTTGTTCATTGTATGGTAATATTTATCCTCTGTATTTTAGGAGAACCTTGACTGTTTCACTACATTGCTGTACGAGATTGTAGGGTAATTTAATATAATTTATTGTAGAAAATACACTAAAACTACCATGCATTACATTGTAGTGTAATATTTACACCAAATAGGTACCTTACATCGTCGAGTTATGTTTTGCATTCACTTCACCGTGGGATAATGCAATATACTTCACTGTAGGGTAGTTTTGCACTTGGTTATAGGATTTAAGGATTATATTATGCACTACATTGTTAAATACTGGTGAAGTTACTTCTCTCGCTCAATTATGATTGGATAACTTCAAATGTCATGGGGCGCCCATCCCAGATAAGTTTTTCTCCGTCTCGTCAACTAGAGAAATTTATGTAGGCTAATCCTACCACTTCAGCCTGTTGAGGTGGTAGGACCAACCATGGGGCTGCTTGATAGTTCCCACCTTTGGACCTACATTCGGCAGAGCCTCAATGGCTGGTCGTAAAACCTCAGTAGGCCTGTTGAGATGGTAAGACTGGCCTACACTTCCTCATTTAAAGGAAGCTTAACTTGTTTGGACAAATTATTGATAAGCACATATTCTACATAATCATGGTCAAGGTCACCACGCGAGTGCAAGCAAAGCAAAGAACAGCACAATAATATGAAATATACTGTAATGATAAATGATTAACTCCCACCGTCCCACAAATAGTTTGCATGGCATTTTATGCATTTGTTTATTTCAAAATTTATCGTATCTAGTGTATATGAAATCCCTGAAGTAATCATTAGTACCCATTATTTCCATCTGCCTAGACCAAGGCACATTTTTTTTCAGCCGTACTCCATCATTCAAATCAATTACATGATAAGACTTAAGAGATTTGCAAGCAGCATGCGGGGAAAGTTACATAGTGCTTCTGCTTCCACTTCTTGAAACATTTTCAAGTGCTTATACTTTGCATCATAATTTCTCACATCTTTTGCCTCAAAAGTCTAAATTATTCATGCCCGCACTTGATTGGAAGTTAATGGCAAGACTTGCTACCCTTTATTTATTATGTTTTTGATAAAATGACACATACATACATAACAGAGAAGTCTCTTACTCACGGGCTTGTGTCAAGACAAAGATACCCACGAAAGGAAAGAAAATAAACAAATGAAATTTGCTAACACAATCTCACCGAATAATTAAGCTAATCTTTTGAGTTGATTACAAACGAATAACTCGTGACAGGTAATATACGATGCATCTTTGGTGATTGTCCATTTTATTCATTCGCCTACGTGGTGTGTATTTTCAACTGGGGTAACTTTTTATTTTGTGCACCAAAAACTAATGAAAGTCGGAATCGACACCCACTATGAAGGCTCTCTCAATGTAAAGGAACATATGGGTGGCCAAGAATTTGACAACTGATCGTTAAAAATTTGTAAGTGGTCCTAAATAGAAAGAAATTGAAGTTGATGTTTGTTTATTTGCGATGGGAATTTGAGTATCGAACTTTGCTTTTTCTATTATGGACATTTATTCATTAGCATCTTCATTTTTTGCCCTACCATAAACTGCATAAAATTTCTCAGGACCTTATAACGTGGGAGTTGGGGTCCTCGATTTGAAAATGCCTATCCGGCTTCGTCTTTGTTGTTCTCAAGTTAGGTCTCTTATGTCCCAAACTTACTCAAGACTCTTTTTTTTTTTTTTTTTTTTGGTTCTCCCCACTAGTTTCAACACTCTAAAGGTTTCATCGTCTTCCATTTTTATTTTCTGTAGTAAAAACAGAGTTTATTTCGTAAGAGACGACACCTGCTTCGGGGAATATATTGAAAGTGACAATACCTCTCACAAAAATGCAAGCACTATCAAAAACAATATATCATTTCTAACAAATAATTTATTCTATCAAAACCAAAAATATTGTTAAATTTATTTCTCACTGATACAAATCTTTTCTAAAGTAATATATTACAATCAAAAGGTTATGGTAAAGTCTAAAAGATTTGTATGACTATAGCACAATCGGAGATCTTACATAGTACAGTTTAAAAATCTATTATAAGAAAAGCAAAATCTACTCTCAATCTTGTTTGATTGTGAGAGTTAACCCTTCGCGATTATTAATGCCATCATTTTCATCCGATTTCAACTCTATAGTCCAAGCAATTTTGTATCAAAAAGGACAAGAATAAAACGACAATAACGCGAGTCTCGAGCATCTCCAATTTAAGATTCATTCGGACACTAACTGGCATGCTTCATGTCCACCTCACAACACATCTCATTTAGACAGTCAACAATTGAGGCAGCCGACCATTTTACCGACTTAAATTTCGTTAGGTAAAGTTTTTTGAGCTATTGTTTTACATTTTCCAATGATGAGCATAGAGGTCTCGACTCTAATATTAGTACATAGATATATTTTTTCAAAATAAATTATAATTAAGAATTCAATTGATTGAATTTTAAAATAATATTGAATAAAATGAATTTTCTCTTTTCTTTCTTCTATCTTTTATATATTAAAAAATATATATAATTTCGTTCTTTCTTTGGTTTTTCTTTTACATTATTACTTTGTCATGTATTAGTATTTAGAATTAAAATAAAAAAAATATATATATATATATATCAAAACCCTGCTCAGATAGCTTTGTGCTTTATTTTAGATGTTTTGTACCAATGGTTGTTCTCTTTTAAATAATTAAAAGAAAATTTATACCTCATGTCATGCACGGACCACTCAAACCCTAACTAATGGTATTTTCCAATTTGTTTCTTAATCTATTAATTTTTTTTTTTTGTATTTTCAAATAACAATTTAGAAGCATCTTTTTATTTTTAGAAATATTATTTAATGTGTCATCAAATATATTCTCCAAGCTTTAAAAAAACTCAAGATTAAAAATTTTTGTTCTCCCTTAATTCTTTCCCCTTTAAATACAATTTTGCTAACAATTTTTATTCCGACATTAACAAATTTTGCTAACCTTAAGAATCAATTGAAAGTGAGGACCATATCTACTTGATGCAATATGTTTGGACAAGTGGCAAAATCATAGCCATTACAACACAAAAATGTGGAAAATGAGATTACGGCTGTTCAAAGTCGGTGACACTGATCATGAGACATCCAGTGATGCACATCGTTTGTGGGGTCTGATGAATACGTGGCATGTCTCAATTGGTTGGGTGACTAGGGAGTATGAATTGGGTCGGCAGTCAGTTCGGCTACTTTCACCATCGGGATTCAAGAGATGATAGTCTAAGTAGAAAAACAAATTTAGTCCTCATACTCTACAAATTCAACATATTAAATTGATTGGTATAATTGATAAAATCTGGAGTTGATATAAAAAATTTGATTTCAGTAATGCTTCGATTAACATATGTTCGCAAATCAAAATTTTATGCATTTGAATTTTATTAACTGTTTGACAGAAAAGAATTTTAATAAAAATCAGATATATAATTTAATTCAACTTGGGTATGTTTTGAACCGATCAAATAAGATGAAATTAATTTTTATTTTTTTCTCTAATGTGTACTCTTTTAATTTTTATTTTTCTTCTCTAATGTGTATCCTTTATCAAAAATTTTAATTTTCAAATATCATCAAATTCATCATTGACATTATTTTTAATATCAATAATGTTTAAGATGTTCGTAATGTTTATTGTGTGACCAAGCCAAGAACTCAAGTAATTTTCCACAGGCTTAGTAGGGTCAAAAGCCACCACCCCATTATCTTCTCCATCTCATTCATTTACAGATTGGCAAGAAACTTGCTCACTAATGATTGAATTATTGCCAACAAATCAGAGTTGTTTAAAGAAAATTATTGGGATAATCGTGCAATAATTAGATTTTCCAATTAGAACGATTTTCTTCTTCCGATTTCCTATAATTAAATTATTAGCATGTTCTCTTCATTCTTCTAAAGTACATATTCTCTCTAGACAACCTTTTATTCTAATTAATCCATGTTATGTTATCATATTTTGCTTGTGAAAAAAATTAAATGCAGTTATTGACAAAATTTATTAGATGGCTTACATTAATATTAATTCTAGAAATTACAAAAAAAAAATGATCAAATGAAATTTTAGTTAAATTGGGATACACATCATGTTGTCGGGCGGCTATAATTGTTGGTGGTAACAGAAACATGCCTTAACTAATGGGATTAGTATGATTTTGCAGCAAAGGAAACTAGGAAGATAAAAACATTTTTATATAAAACAAAATATATGTGTGTGTGTGTGTGGTTCAAGATTTGAGCTAGGAGCCAAGCCAACATCTTTCAAATAAGTCACTTGTCTACTTGGCCATAAATGGAGTGTATGATATATCTTTACAATAAATGATGTTTGGGTAATATTGGACAGGTCTTCTCGAGGGCTCTTCAGCTCGAATAAAATACCTCGAGGACAGCCTAGCTCGAGTAGAGGTCTCGACCACTGGCATGAAGACAACCTCACTAGACGTCAAAGCTGGTCAAGGTCGAGGAATTCAGAGCCGCTCGAGCTCCGAGCTCTTTTACCTGCTCGAGGTTGTCCGCTCCAGTCAAAGTCGGTCAAGGTCGAGAACTGAGCAATTCTTTCCTACTCGCAGAGATTAAGTCCCCGAGCACAACTGGACAGGATCCGGCCCAGGGCAGCCCGACCCGCTTTCTCCGAATCCTGGCACACCTTTAGATGCCTGATCTGGGCCCCACATAGTATGGTGGTGGTACTATTGCCGATGGCCGGCACATGCCCCCACGGTATCATCATTCTTAGCGCACATGCCCGACATGGTGATTTGGACACGTGAACCGGGTTAAAAAGACAGCTGCACATCCGCAGGGAATATTACGCCAATCCCGGCTGTCAGAGGGACCCAGACACCACTGACGCGGGAATGGATGCTCTTGGAGAGAAAGAGCGGGAAAAATGGAGTATAAAAGGAAATAAACGGATACGTTACGGAGGTTGAAAAAATTCATTCACAAGGGTTACAAAAGCTTATATAGGTTCTTCCTATTCTGACTTCTCTAATCTGGATTTTCTGAATAACTACATATTCATTCAAAAAGGGAGGGCGAAAAATATCCCTTTCATCTTTCCGGTCTCTCTCACTAAGGGAGATACCAAAAGAACAACCCGATCATCGACTTGAGCGTCGGAGGGTTTCACTTGAACACGCTCAGCTACCGACCGCATTTTACGTGAGTACAGGTCCGGGAGATTTCCGTTCTGGAAAAGACAATGGAACAGGACGAAGAAGGCAATCCTGCTCGAGCTCGAGCTGGTCGCAAGCAGAAGGTTCGAGGCACTGTTTGAAGGCACGCGGGAAAAACTGCATCAATAAATAATGTTACATTGAACACGAACTGCCAATTTAGCTTGGTTCAATTATAGAAATTGTACCTTTTTTTTATTTCTAAATTTCACTCAATATGACTAAATAATGCGCAAGTAAAACTAAAACATGGGATTAAAAATGCTGTTAACTTGTGTTTCAAATAGAACTGGTAAAATAGGTTATTGGATCGTATTTGCATCATATTAAATTTAGATTAACTTAAATACGATTTTATTTAATAACTGTGTCAAAATATTAAAACTCTAACCCAACATAAAAAAAATAAATGAATTACCTAATAATTCATTTAATATTTATATATTTAACAAAATTTATATCAACAATTTGTAATACACACACACACACTATTAAACGATGTTATAAAATATTTATATCACTAATATTTTACACATTTATAATATTAAAATTCTAAATTTATATAAAATTTTATAAATAAAACATTGTGTGTTTATTCTTTCAAAAAAATAAAAAGAGAGAATTATATATAATATTTGAGTTTAGATAACAATAAATCATAAATTAATTTAGAATAAAAAATATATTTGTGTTATTGATTGGATAAACGTGTTAAGAATTTTAACTCTAACCTGACACAGAAAAAAAATTGCGTCGATCTGTACGTAACTCATTTAATAATTTTATCAAATTTAACGATCTATATCTATTTATTCGTATCATATTCATGTAAGACAATTAAATCGTGTTAAATTTTATCAACTCTAATTTTAAAGATATTCGTTAACAATAAGAATACAATCTCTTGTATTAGTTACATAAAACAACATCACGATGTGATATTTTATGACATTATATTTACGTGAACAGTATTTTTAACATGTGTTTCTTTTTATTTTAATACGATCTTGAAAATGACTTACCAACCATTTAGAATTTCCAATTTCCAATTTTCAAACTTGGGTTATGAGGTTACCGTTGCTCGCGAAAGTGAAAGATAACAACAAAGAAGACCGATGCTAAAGGTCCCATTGGAATTAGTAAAAGACATGGCCAAATTAAAAGAATTATTTAACCACTTTTTACATTAGAGCTTTTTCTTTTAATCAATTAACCAACTTGCTCTTCATGCTAAAAAGGAAAAATGCCAAATAGATGGGCAAAAGTATTAGATTGGATTCCCTTTCCTCATGTTAACTTTATGGTTGGTTAAACTGCTAATGGCTGCTTAAATTAGTCATAATCCACCAATAAAGTACGGTTGTTGACAAATTGTGTAACGACTAGTTGAGTAGACAATTTCCAATAATAATTTTCCTTTATTTATGATTGAAATACAAACAAACTCTCGATATTCATATAAAAATATTCATACTCTTTTGAGATTATTGACTAATTTAGAAATTACAAAGTTTTTTTTTTGGACAAATTTTAGAATAATTAAATGAATAATGAGAAAGACTTTCTTAGGAATATTTGAACGTAGATTTAGCCAATTCGATCTTATACGAATATCCAATACGTGCCACAAAACTTAGAATTAAAACCCATAATTTATTACTTTCATGTCAGGAGACTAAACGACTGTTTTGGGATAACACTGATTTTTAATGAATTCTTTTGCATATTATTATAAGAACAAACGAAGCTTACTTATAATTAAACAAGTAATCTAATCTCTTTTTGGCCAAATGACCCAAACAGAACGTAGTGGTTGGAATTGGATTCCCTCCTCTTTTTGTTCAGTTTATCTTTAACGTTCAAAAATTAAAAATTAAAAACTAAATTGAAGGCTTCATAAATTTTGTCATAATTAGCTGCAACTGGTAAAGAAAGAAGCTCAACGACAAACCGTGTAACGACTACCTGACGCGGGTCACCAATTGTGGGCCCCCACGTGTTGATGCCGTTGCTTCGCTGGCTGACCGACCAATCACAATCGGTCTCCACTAGTGGGACCCTCACCGCCCTCTTTTATATTGATTATTAATTATTTTATTACCACTCACAATTCACAAACGTTCCATTTCGGGATAATTAGGGTTTGGTTTAATTACGAATGAAACATTCTAATGTAATTAACATTATTATTCTGTGCATGTAATTGGGGTATGTTTCAGACCAAAAAAAAAATTATGTAGGGAAGGCCGATAAAATTGGTCCATGTGCAAAAAGAGTGGGAATTGTTTAATGAACTTTATCAAGCTACGATGATGCATGATTATTTAAAATTTGAAAAAAAAATAGTTGTTCCCCCTATTAATTTTGAATTAATAATCTCATTAATCTATTATCTGAACATCAGTCTTGCTTCAATTATCGTAAAGCTCAGTCACTGACATTTCTCGCGCACAAAAATAGTTAGAAAGGAATCAAATCTAAGATTTTTTATTTTTATTTTATTTTTTATCAATTTTGTTGGTCAGCAATTTTAAGAATTAGAAAGACCTTATAAATACTTAAATAATTGTATTGATTTGAATTTTTTATTAGACTTCGAGCTTAACATGCCTTTTTTTTTTTTAATTCTTGGTTGGATAGGCAGAGTTTGGCTACCATGAGAGCTAGAATGAAAGTTTATATTATAAATTACAAATGTAATATTAATTTTTGATGTATTGTGCGTAACAACAATGCCCCCACGAGTAAAATAGTTTTATCATGTACATATTAATTTTTTTTTTTTAAATATAGATTTGTGACATTTCCTAATTTCTCATTATGGTATTTGGTAGGACAAAACACGTGGGTCCATGTCGTTTAACACTTATTTCTGACCATCATCAGAGCTTTCCTCTAATAGCTCTCGTTCTCTTTCACACCACATTGAAGTAACAAATAACGACAATCAAAATTATCAAAATTCAAGAATTTTTACTATTTACAGTAAATAATGACACTTCATCATCAGACTCTTCAATGCCTCGCCGACGTCATCTCGTTATCCTTCTTATCCAATCAGAAGCCAGTGACTACACCCCAGCCGGGACCCCACAAACCGAACCGGAAAAGACCATCGGACCACAGATCTTCGCCACGTGTGGTAAGGTTAACGTCAAAGCAGAAAACTAGTGAACAGAAAGTAGCCACGTGTAAGTTTCTTGGAACTCGGGATTTAGTTACGCTGTATAGTGAGTGTAAATTGGGGTCATTTTCGTTCTGAACCAGGGGTCGATCCAATGAGAAAGCGCAACGTTAGCGGTCAGCTGGTTGGCTAAAAAGAAAGAAGAGCGGAGCCAGCCTCTGACCTAATTCTTCACGTGTTCTAGCCTTATAGGCACGGCACGGGTGCTGTACTTGTTTTTTTTTTTTTTAGTGAATAAATTAAGGCGTAAATTTGCGGTCACAAAATTGACTAATAATCTAATATAAAAGGCGATAATTTGTATAATAACCCTCAAAATTTTATTTTAAGTACATAAAGATATAAAATTCTAAGAAATTATTCGTAAGACTTAGTCAGTCAAATTTTTGTTTATAAAATGTTTCCTATTATTTTTTAGCTATGTTTTCTACTAAAATTTTGATATTGGCTTAACTTGAGATCACTGTTAAAATTCTTTATTAGTTAAAAATTTTTGAGTAAAATTCATGTGAATGATTAGTTGTTAATAGATAAAATAATAAAAAATTATACAAATAATCATTGGTGAATGTTTGACATAAGATCTTTCGGAACTCGCATCATAAGAGAATTTTAATTCGAATATCAAACAAATAATTTATTCATTCAAAATTTCATGTTATGAAAATAAAACGTAGATACCTTGTATTCTTATTAAAGAAACAGCGACTTGAAGTAGCTTGCAAAGATGGATTTTAAAGATTTAACCCTTACAAGTAAACGAAAAATTAACTAGTTGGAATCGAAATTTATGTATTTCAAGTAAAGAAAACAAAAGCGAGTAATCTTTAAGAAAAAGTGAGAAAAATACAAAGATGAGTAAGTGGCATGCAAATGACTTGCCCAGTAAAAATGTAACACAAAAAACAAATTGCAAGCCAGCAGAGAATTAGAAAGTGGGCAGGTGATGGTGGAGGGGTAACGTCAAGTAGGGTCGGTCGGGTCGGTGATAGAGAAGCCTGGCTGAATTAACACAGTAATATTCCCTTAATCAACTAATATTACAAAATCTTAATTAATCTTTTTTTGAAATATAAAAAAAGAAAGAAAGTAAAAAAGCAAAAGAAACCCCTAGGCCCTAGTTAGGGGCTTAGGGCTGCTATCATCCATTTCTTTGCAATATATATACCCCCAACTGCACTCCTTTCTCATACCAAAAACAACAAAAAAGAAGAAAAAAAATTAAGAAAAGGCTTCTCACTCATTGCGCTTGTGGCTTTGTAGTGCTCTCAGTTTTCTCTGTTTCTTTCCAAATCATTGTTACTAGTTTTTCCAATGGCGAAGGACACTGGGGTGGCAACAGAGCACGGCTCATTTTCAGCCAAGGACTACACGGACCCACCGCCGGCCCCGCTATTCGACGCCGTGGAGCTGACCAAATGGTCGTTCTACAGAGCCTTGATAGCTGAGTTCATAGCAACCCTGCTCTTTCTTTACATCTGTGTCTTGACTGTCATTGGCTACAAAAGCCAGACCGATCCCGCCAAGAACGTCGACGGCTGTGGCGGCGTCGGCATTCTCGGCATCGCCTGGGCCTTCGGCGGCATGATCTTTATCCTCGTTTACTGCACCGCCGGTATCTCAGGTATACTAAAAAATATTACAGTCTGTTCAAAAATTAAGCAGAAGCATAACAGTTATAACATTTTTTAGAATTTTATTTATGTATATATATGTATACATATATATTTTGTTTGATTGTGTACTGCAGGTGGTCACATTAACCCGGCAGTGACGTTCGGACTATTCTTGGCCCGCAAGGTATCGTTGGTCCGGGCTGTGATGTACATGGTGGCACAGTGCCTTGGTGCTATCTCCGGTGTTGGGTTGGTCAAGGCTTTCCAAAAATCTTACTACACAAGGTACGGAGGTGGGGCCAACGAGCTGGCTGATGGGTACAGCACCGGCGTTGGATTGGCCGCCGAGATCATCGGTACCTTTGTCTTGGTTTACACTGTCTTCTCTGCCACTGATCCCAAGAGAAGCGCCAGAGACTCCCATGTCCCAGTAAGCCGAACTAATTAATTAATTAACAATCTTTAACAAATTTATTTATTAATATTATTATTATATCTATTTAAGCTTCAAGTTATGATCTTTTTTTTTTTTTTTGTTGTTACCATACACAACACATGCCATGATTCGTAAATATCTCTTTAAATGTTCTTGCTATATTGTGTCTTGTCCTTTCCTTTGAAAGGTAAATTTTGCTATATTGAGTCTTGCAGCATTCATTACGTACCACCAGTTCATTATTACGTGGGCTATTTTTCCTTGTTCAATTTATTGATTACTTGACTTCATTGATTAAGCGGTAGAAATATTAAAAAAAGACCTTTATTATTATGTTACGTTTAGTTAGTAGTTTAACACATCAATTTTTAATGAGGTGAGAAAGTGGAATTGAAAAAAGTGAGTTCAGGATGTGGAAAGTGGAATTTATTTCCCATTCAGTTGTGGCCATAAATAAAGTGCTTGTATACATATGACACATGGATGGGGGACCGAAACCAAAATTAATTTTGTTGTTTTGCTTCTTTTTGAAGTGTCCCATTTGCTTTGCGTTCCCTTCTTGAGTGAGAAGATTCGTCAGCTAATAAGCTTTTCGGCCCGGATTTTAGATTTGTAGAGTCCTGAGCGGATGCTGTGGCTGTGATGGGGGTTTAATTGTATTTGAGTAAAAGGCGAAACATCTTTTATGTGTCTACAAGGACGGTGTCGTTTTTTATTCTTCCTGGGAAACTCCGTGAAGAATCCAGCATCTTTCTTTCTCTCTTTATTTTATTTTAGTTCATTTTTATTTATAATAACTTTTTGAGATTGAATTATGGTCTTCACGTGTAAATTAATGGTATTTGGTATGTCACAAGTGCATAGCGCCGGTTGTTTGCTTGTTTTTACCCTTGTGATAATAATCAATATGGTTATTCTCTCTCTCTCTTTTTTTCAATTTATTTTTCTGATGTTTTTGTTATTGGAATTAATTTCTCAAGGTTTTGGCACCACTCCCCATTGGATTTGCTGTGTTCATGGTACATTTGGCCACAATCCCTATCACTGGCACTGGCATTAACCCAGCAAGGAGTCTCGGGGCCGCTGTTATCTACAACAAGGACAAGGCCTGGGATGACCAATGGCTCTTCTGGGTTGGACCCTTCATTGGTGCAGCGATTGCAGCTTTCTACCACCAATTCATCTTGAGAGCTGGAGCTGTCAAGGCTCTTGGTTCATTCAGGAGCCAATCCCATGTCTGATTTTAATTTCAACAAGTGAATTATCCTTCTTCAAGCTCATGGGATTAATAATTTAAAATTGGAAACAAAAGTTGGGAAGGAGGAGAGGGTGTTAAGTTTCGTTAAGTGAATAATGAGGGGGGTGTGATTTGTGCTGTCATGGAGTTGTAGATGGAAGTCTCTTGGACAATGAGGGGCTTTTTTGTAATCCCCTATGTTCTTTTCAAGCACTTTCCTTAGAATTCACTTAAATGGATCTGTATCTTTCTGCTTTATATTATTTTCTTTGTATGTGATTATTATTTTGCTTTAAGAGGAAAAAAAATTATTTAGCTATGTTGTCATTTTACCATTCTTTCAAACTAGCACTCATAGATTGAAGATAAGTGCTGGTGCTGCTACACTGATTGAAAACGGTTCTCTGGAACAGCAAATATGGCACGCCAGTGAGAGTAAATAAATAAGCAAGTGCATGAATGTTTAGTAGAGAATAAAAGTTTTTAAGTGGTAAAAAGTACTACTAGTTCATCCTTCTCTCTGAATATAAGCAACATGTGGAAGATTGGACGAAGATTGTGATGGGCTCAGTGTAGTTTGTGCTTTGTGATTGAAGCCCACTTGTTCATCATCCTCGTTAACATTTCCCATTGCTTGAAAACCACATTGTGTCATTTCCCATCAACTATCAAGGTCCTCAACCTTAGCCTCTGTTGGAACATAAAATTTATATATCTAGTAAGTAATGTTATGTGTCAATCACTATCACATAACCTCCTAGATCAAGTTTGTTGTGACAAAACGACTTACTCACCTGGATAGGGTAGTGGCTTACCTTATGAGCAAGGAATAATGATCATCTTTTGTTACTCATCTTCTCCTTCATTAATTCCTATCTTTAACCAAAAACCTTCATGTGAAAACATCAGTCTATTATTCTTTTTCACACACCCAGGAATTTTAATTTGTTCTCTCATAAAAATCTTGTATCAAGGTTTTAAGAATGATAACATCGTTTTGTCAAAATTCAATAGTATAAGAGAATCTTTTATTTTACAGCTCCCTTTTATTTTTCATTGCTAAAATGTCTAGTGGGGACGAAGAGAGTGGAAGAGCCGGTACGAGGGACTATTGCGAACCACCACCGGCACCATTGATTGTTCAAGTAGAGCTAAAATAATGTAAATAATTGCCAAAAATACATGCCTAGTGAGTACTATAAGAGATTGTGTATTGATGAGTCCACATTTTATGTAGTGTCAATTGAAAGGCTTTTTAATGGATTCAACAGAAAAAAGTATGCAGGCCCAGGCCCACTAAATTTTCTTTCCCTTTTGAAGAAGAAGATAAGCCTATTTCATTATACTACTACAGCATATGGTTACATTCGTTACTCATTAGATTCGGATAGTAGTAAAACCAGCATGCTTAAATTGAAACAAACACTCTAAAGAAGGGAACTTGTAGCTTGCTTCCTGCCTTTGAGGAGAACGATGGAACCACCCTTTTGTTCCTTTTTTTTTTTCTGATGCCAAAGCTCATACTCTGTCTCACAAGTTACATTTAGATAAACGCAACATCTGGGTGTGCAAAACTGAATCCCAAAGGCAAGAACATGAGAGAGTTATCAGAAGCAAAAATATGTATAGTCAAAACCCAAGGGTTTGATGAGAGAAAACACAAAGAAGAGAGGAGGAAGAAGAGAGTAGTGATTGGAGCCATTTTTTGTCTTTTTCAGCTTGTTGCTGTTATAATAAGGTTTGTTTTTTTTCTAATTAATTAAGGTCTTTGTTTGCTTCTATATATAATAATAAATGGGCCAAAGGAGTAGAGTAATAGCTAGTTGCTTGTTGCTTGTTGCTTGTGTTTGAAGCGTTGAGGCATATAATAATAAAAGTTGTGGACAAAATTATGGGAGCGGTCAAGCGTGCACGCTAGTAATTGCTTGAAACAATGATTCTAAATTAATAATAGCTTCCCAAGATTTTCAATATTTGATTTCTTTTTTCATCTAAATTGAACGCTCTAGATAAATTAGTTATCCTAAAATCCTGATCAAATTATCTTGAAAGGTTCTTCAAGGATTGAAATATCTTACCTGGTGACCGGCTTTAAATTTTATATCGTATCTTGGGATATAGAATTTCGTTGCCCCATGCAACTGGAAAATACTGTTGTTGTGTCCAAGAGGTACTAATATATATTGATTAATCTAAGACCAAATTCTTATACGACTAAGGAGGGAAAAAGAAAAAGGTGTTTTTGAGTGTTTAATGTTTGAGATTTTTATATATATAGAAACATGCTCCTTTATATGTAAAAATTCAACAAAACAATTTATTTTATTTTAGTTTCACAAAATCTCGCAACAATTTACCACGCATTCAAGGTGATGACAACCAAGAACACATAATTAAATGACAAAGGCAACATATACCTTCTTGGTATTCGGCCAGCTATTTCAACTAATAATCTTAGCAATTAGCATTGCTATCACACCATAAAAATAAAAGGAAATTACACTTTAAAAAAAGAGATTAAGACAAGAGCTGAAATATTAATTTAGTGAATATTATTAACTGTAGAACCTTGATGAATTAATATGCTTAGTAGTACTATGAAACACCTATTAATTTAGTCAATATTATTAGCTCGATAAATTAATAATTTATTAGTTTATAAAAGATAATATTACATTCATAATAAATTTTTTTTTTAAGTATAGAAGTAATATGATTACATAATATAATATTTTATCAAGTTGTATGATATGATTTTAGTTTAGTTTTGATTGAGTGAATCAGTCACTTGATAATCGTTTGGCAATATTAAATAATAGTATCAAGATTACATAGGAACTAATTGGAGAAGAATTTTAAAAGATAATATATTAAGTCGATTTCTCTCTTATTTTTCTTAATATGAAATATAAAATATAACAATGGCTTCTTATTTAAAAGACGTAATGAAAATAATAATGATCGATAAAATGCGTAAAGTATTGTGCTTGTACAATAAAAAAAATAATAGATATATCATATGTATTTAATTTTAAATTAATTAATTATTAATTTATGTATCGATTGAATTTCATAAAAAATAATTTTTTTATTATTTATTAAAAGTTTAAAATTATTAATTTCCTACGTTGACCCTAAATTTTCATCATGTGCTTGGATTTTTGTCACTGAGGCTGTCAATCGGTTTAATTAAATGCACTATGACAGGGAGCATGGTGCCATTCACAAATCTATTGAAGCCTTGAACAAAATGGGCGTAGATCGATATAATTAGAAACTGGGGATCCAATGCATTCAGAAAGTATTTTTTGACTATGACCACATAATTTGTGTCTGGAAATATTGGGATCACAATCAAGTTTACCATCTCGAGTACCAATGACTTAACAATCTTACTCATATTAAGCTTGTAGTCTAAGCAAGTTGAAAAAACGACGTCGTTGGATGCTCTATCCTGCGTTCTAAGGTTAGCTCGTCTCTTTGCCAGCGCCCAAACAGTCTCTTCTCTGCAAATCTTCTGCATCTCCCTCTTGTTCTTCGCGTCAAAAAGAGATGCATCTATGGCCCTCAATGAGAATAAGGGACTCATTCAAAATATCATATCTGAAGAAACTGGAATGGAATCTCAACAGAATGAACAGCGAGAAGAAGCAGCGGTCTCAAAGCAACGATCCGCAGCAGTCTCTCTTGGTCGATGATAATAACCAAAGAAATGATATTTCAGAGACACCCAGTTCAAAAAACTCTCATTTTGGATCTGGGTTTGTCGCTGTTTGTGGAGAGATACTCATGGTTTTTTCCTGCTGTTACTGTTGTTTCTGCTGTGGAGGTAATCTAATTTCTTTAATAAAGCTTAAATTTTTATGTTTTGCTTGTCAGTTTGCTTGTCAGTTTGTGTTAAAATTGAAGTTTTCTGACATGGGTTTGGATTAAAGGCGACTTTGTTATGTTGAGTGGTCTTATTTTGTACAGTTTTTTTTAATCTTTACGAGCATGTTGATTTGGCGATTCACAATTTACTCATCCTTTACATAATAAGTTTCCAAAGTTGAAACTAAGAATAGTCATGAAATGAATTGGGAATTGGATGGTGCTGGGGCTTCGCCTACATTGCCAATGCCAGCTTCAGACACGGTCTAGATTTTGATTCATTGATTGACTAAAGATTTTAAGCTTTTAATTTGGGGCATGTCTAGCTTAAAACCTTAGACTTTTGTAGCTCAAGGGCAGAAAAGGTACATTTGATGTAGTGCTGCTTCTTGGGATTTTTGAATAAAGAACAGGTAAATTAGTACATGAAGCCTTTTCAAAAGGGCAAGAGATCAAGTACTGCGAATTTCGAAGAACATAATTGAAGACAACCGCACAGGGTCTTCTCAGGAGATGTTATGTGTCTAGGTGTTTTTATTCTCAAATCTGATTCTTAATGGTGTCCCCAACCCTATCTGTACTATTGAGGATAATGCAAGTGATTGAGAGTTGGTATTTTAGATGAAACACTTTCATTACTTTCTGGAGATGGAAAATGAAGTTATTGTTTGTTTTCATCATTGCTTTATCATCCATGTAGTAATTTGAAGTGCTTCTATTATATACCTTACAGAAAATACAACATTTCAGAAAAGCAGTATTGTTGAGTGAGGTCTTTCTTTCCTTTGAAGTATGATTCTTTCTAGAAATAATACTCATCTTACCACATGTATTCCTCTTTATTAAAAAAGTTTTGAGTTATGAAGCTAGGTATTCGACTACCATAGGATCTAATGAAATGGTTTATGGTGGAGTACTATGTCTTGGTAATTATGAAATTCTGTATTTGTTGTTAACTGAAGATGATGGCACGAAGTTCTTGAATGGTGCTCTGGGTAAAGTTCTGGTATTTTACATGATTTTCAATTTGTATACATGCATATTCTTTCTTTCTTAACACTGAACCCAAACCATGTAATCATCTGCTCATCCTTATATTCTATTGAGGATGCGAGCAATCATACAGAAAGCATCGAAACGACTAGTATTTTGTCATCTGATGTGATATGCTTTATTCTTTCAGCTTGCATTGTTGATGAAGAGAACTGATGCAGTATCTATTGGGGTGTGTGATGAGTACTGCAATGTGTACACAAGATTGTACATATTGAAAGAATGCCAAAGGTCATACCCCTTGAGAAGAAGAAATCGAAAGAAGCAATGTGCTAACTATAGTAGTAGTTTTAGTTAGTGGTGTGTTGTTAGACTGATTTGCTTTAGCTTCCAATGTACACGGTAAATTTGATCCAATAGAAAAGTGAAAACCATTTGTAGTGTTTCATATCTCTGATATATCCAGATGGCTATCGTCGTCATCAGCATTTTTGCATAGAGCCTGTATAGCTTCGCTCAATCGGTGTATTTCAGTATTTCTGATATGTTTGGGCTCATTTTGGGTTGGGCATGCATTCTAGTTTGGATAATGGGTTTTGAGTCTTGACTATCTGAATACTACACTCCACCAATTCCTATGCCCCAACATCAAATCATAATAAAAAGTATGACGTGTACTTGCGAGAATGACTAGACGTCAAATCCTCAACAAATGGTTGAATTGGGCTTAGCTGGATCCGTGAGTTTTCTTGTTTTATTGAATCATATGACGGACACACATATAATAAAGAGATTGGACACAACAAATGCGTTTGCTGCTTACAGGGCAATACAATGCGCCGCTACATTAATTGAAACCAATTTGGTGGCGGAGATATCCATCCCCCAAGTTGGAGTAGTTCGACTGGGCCAACAACCTCCTTTAACCGCCAACGGCCTTATTTATTTTCAAGGACATCACTATTCGCGACCTTGCAGCAAGGCTACGTAATGGCTAAACAGTTTTTTAATTAATTAATTTAATTTTTTTAATAATTATAATATAACATAATATAAAAATTAACTATCGCTTAATATTAAAAAAATATCTATCTTACTGAAAAGAGGTGAAAACAGGAGGCCAGCCCCAACTTCGAATCCATGCTCCTAAGAATGGGCTACCAATTCAAATTTGAAGGATAGAAACCTTAAAAATTAAATTAAGTTTGACCCAAGCCTTTATCTATATTTTAATGAATGAAAAAATGACAAAAGAAGTGGAAAAAAAAAAAAATTACATTAATCGGCCGCCAATAATAAATGTCGCACCATAAGAAAATAATACCAGAAACATCAAATTCCTGCCTGCTTAGTGCTTTAGAGCAAACCGTTAAGTAGTGATGAAACTCGTCGCTCAACAGAAACTTACCCAACTGAAACTGAAAGCTCATCTTCTCAAAAATCAAATTTCAAAATGCCGAAACACCCGGTAGCCGAAGCCAACGAGCAGAGCCTATTCGGCTCACTGACTCCGGACGAGTTCTACGCCCACCACTCAGTGAGTCACTCCTCCGAGTACATCACCAACTCGCGCGGCCTCAAGCTCTTCACCCAGTGGTGGACCCCACTCCCTCCCGCCAAGACCCTCGGCGTCCTCTGCGTCGTCCACGGCTTCACCGGCGAGTCCAGCTGGATGGTCCAGCTCACCTCCGTCCTCTTCGCCAAATCGGGCTTTGCCACGTGTGCCATCGACCACCAGGGCCACGGCTTCTCTGACGGGCTTGTGGCTCACATTCCCGACCTCAACCCCGTCGTCGAAGACGCAATTTCCTTCTTCGATTCCTTCCGTGCGAAACACGCGCCGGGTTTGCCCGCGTTTTTGTACTCCGAGTCCTTGGGTGGGGCCATAGCTCTTTACATCACGCTCCGTCAGAAGGGCGCGTGGGATGGTTTGATTTTGAATGGGGCCATGTGCGGGATTAGCGAGAAATTCAAGCCTCCGTGGCCATTGGAGCACCTCCTCTTCACGGTCGCGTGGCTGGTGCCTACCTGGCGCGTGGTTCCCACCCGCGGTTCGCTCCCGATGGTCTCGTTCAAGGAGGAGTGGAAGAGGAAGCTGGCGCTGTCGAGCCCGAGGAGGCCAGTGGCGAGGCCGCGTGCGGCTACCGCGCTGGAGTTGCTGCGCGTGTCGAGGGATTTGCAAGGGAGGTTCGAGGAAGTGGAAGTGCCGATGCTGATATGCCACGGCGGGGACGACGCCGTTTGCGATCCTGCCTGCGCTGAGGGGTTGTATAAACGTGCAGCGAGTAAGGATAAGACGCTGAGGATTTATCCCGGCATGTGGCATCAGCTGATTGGCGAGCCTGAGGAGAGTGTTGAGTTGGTTTACGGAGAGATGGTAGAGTGGCTGAGAGAAAGAGCCTCACGCGCTGCCAGGGGCGGTGATGGTTTGCGCTCTGGTGCCGAGTTAAATTCTGGCGCTTAATGAGATCTTTAGTGGCGCTGTAGCAAACAACCAATGCCAATATGCCAAGTGGATGTTTTTTTTTTTTTTTTATGTGAAGTAACTAATGAATTAATGTTGGACGCGTTGTTTGTTGGCAAGGCTGATTAGACCTTTTTAATGTTATTTATCATGTGACAGGAGTGTCCAAGTTAAGCCCACTTGAATTTTTTTATTTTTAAACGGAATTATAAGCTTCATTAATTCAGAAGAAAGAATTTACTCAAATGACTGAATTTTTATGTTCTAAAGTGAATTTGGTTAGTTGATGAATCTTCACGTTACAAAGTTTAGGAGGAAAATGGACTTTATACTCATTGAATTCATTAATTTGATCTTAAATTTTAAATATAACCCAAAAAACATAAGAGCTTTGCTATTCTTTCTTTTGCTTACTAAGTCAGCAATCCCTTGAGAATCAGTATTGATAATTACAGTTGATGTACCAATCTCCGTAGCCTCTGGAATTTCCGAAGCAATAGCACTACTTCAGTTTGTAGTACTTCCCCAAAAAATTGTACTTTCTTTACTGCAGCTGCTATAAAATTTCCTTCACAATCTTTCACCACCACTCTTAGCCTAGCAACCTGCCTCTCTGCATTAGTTGCTGCATTCACATTTATCTTCACAAATCCCCTTGGTGGGGGACACCAATTTCACTGAATAATTTCCTTGCTCATTATAATGCTAAAATAGTTGATCTTCTCTAGGCTCTTTCGGAAGGGGAATACTTACAATCAAATCAGCATCTTCCTTAATGAAACTCTGATAAAATCTTTGCTGCATTCCATTTGTTGTCAGCCCAATCAGCTCAGCTACAAAACTATCAGTTGGCAAAGATAGAGCTGATATAGGTCTGAAAGTTTCTGCTCTTGGTATCCAATTGCTGCTACAAATTTAGACATTGTTGCCTGCTAATTCTCCATTTGCAACCCTTATGAACAACTTGTTTTCCCCAGAAAATACTTCTCCATATGTAGGAAGGATTTGATCCTAATTTTGCATGCAAGAGATCAGTTTGTCTGAAATGTCTTGCTTGCAAAACTTTGGATACAAGTGAATTAGGGAACTGCAATATCCTGCATGCCTGCTTTGCAACTAAAGCCTGATTAAAGCAAACAAAGTCTCTGAACCCCATGCCTCCCCTTATCTTTGCTTTGTATATTCTTTCCCATTTAGCCCAATGAATACATCTTTTGTCATCTTTGGATCTCCACCAAAACTTTGCTATGGCTTCTGTATATCGTCACACAGTTCATTCGGAATTCTAAACACACTCATTGCATATCAGGGTACCGCTTGAGTTATAACCTTAATAAGAACTTCCTTCCCCTTACTTGAGAAAAACCTATGCTGCCAGCTGGATATTTTACTGAAAATCCTCAGCTTAACATCAATGAAGAAGCTTTTTTTATTCCTACTCACCATAGATGGTAACCCCAAATATTTCTCCATTGAGATTAAAGATCCCTTTAATTGCAGCCACTTCTTCAGCTTCAGTGTTTCCACTAAAGAACATTGATGGTTTATCAAGATTAAAAAGCTGTCCTGATGTCCTAGTGTAACAATCAAATATTGCTTTCAAATGTTAACAATCTGCCACATCTGCTCTCATGAAAATCAAACTATCATTAGGAAATAATAAGTGGGATATGGTGGTAGTGCTCCCAAAGTTTAAGCCATGAATAAGATTACGATCTTCAGCATATAACAATAAGCTAGAAAAAATTTCCGCACATATAATGAATAGATAAGGAGATAAGGGATAGCCCTGTTGTAGCCCTCTTTGAGGAGTGATCAGCCCCTTGGGCACCCTATTGATAAGCACTGAGGATGATGTTGAGGTGATACATCTCATTATCAAGTCTACCCAATTATGAGAAAAACCTAATTTTAGTATTGTTGCTTCAATAAACTTTACTCTACCCTATCATAGGCTTTACTTATGTTTAGTTTCAGAACAACCAACAACCTTTTTTTCTTACCTTTACTGTGCCTAATTTTGAAAAGATTTTCATAACCAATGATAACATTGTCAGTAATTAACTGATTGAGAATGAATGCACTTTGTGTGGGAGATATAATTTTATGAAGAATGAGTTTAAGTCTTTGGTTATTATTTTTGCCGCAATTCTGTATATGACATTACACAAACTTATAGGCCTAAAATAATAAACTTCATTAGGCTTCTCGATTTTGGGGATTAAGGCAATGTAGGTGTGATTTAGAGGGGCTAGGGTATCTTTCTCATTAAACACATAAAGACAAGTAGAAAGAACAACTTTATTGACTAGCTTCCAATATTTCTGAAAAAACAATGTAGGAAGACCATCAAGGTCAAGAGCTTTTGTAGGACACATATGTGCAAGGGAAAAGCCCACTTAATCTAAAGATTAGTAATTTCTCCCTAAAATTTCACTCTATAAATTAATTAAGGAGGACATCCTAGCCGTCTATATTGGCTTGAGCGTTGAACGTTTAGAATTTCTAGGAGCTCTCAACCAAATGAAGGACAAATTAGTCATTTCAAGTAATGAAGGTCTCGTGACCTTCCAGTTTACAACGAATCTTATTGGCTTAATGGTAAAAAATTAACCTGAGTTTCCTAAAATTGTCAATTCCTTGTTCTCTACGTATACATGCTAATATGCATTAGTTATAATAGCTCTGGTCACATCTTCAACATATGTGTAACAAGTAACAAGTTAGAACAAGTCAATTAGATCTCCAATTTTCAAGGAAACCTAAAAACAGAAGATTTCTTTTACATTTCTGTTGCTTCAATTTCAATAGATGGTGAGCAAAAAAAAATGGATGGTCTTTTTAGATTGCTTGAAGGCACATTAAGAATTTCTTTAACAGATGCAACAATGATGTGGATTGTGCACTACGCAATGGACAGAGCACACGGCAAAGTGAAGTCCAAAGATGGCGTCATTGAGCGCTTGAATGAGATATCGAAATTCTATGAGCTTGCAGTAATTCAGCTAGAAGGGTGCATGAAATTTGTTCAGGAAGATGCCGACAACAACATGTTTGAAAGCTGCCATGAAAAAGTCCTGGCAGACTTGGAAGAAATTAAAGACCGTCTCCAGGGCCGCCTTCAGGATTCAGAAATGGCTCTCCGCGAAAAGGATAACGAATTGAGGGAGAGGTTTGAAAATGAGTTGAAGCTTAGGCAAGCATTGGACGTGAAGGAAAAAGAATTGGTTGCTTTGGAAAATGGTAACGTGGAGCTTGAAAGAACAAAGAGTGATGGTGCCGCGGAGCTCAGTATGAGCAGTCCTGGAAGTCGGGATGAGGATAGAGAGAGTGAAATTTCTGAGTTGATGCTTTCAGTTGATCAACAAGTGTTGCATATAGAGCATGAAGTTATTGACGAGGAAAGGAATGGCGGTATTGATCACAAAAAGATTGAGCAGATGGGTTCTGATATTAATATTTTGAAAGAGACTTTGCATCAAGCTTTTGGGAAAATGCAGAATGCTATTTTTTTGTCTGAGCTGGGGCCTCAGGAGCAGCAATGGAGGTGGACTATTGAGAAGGATGCAATTTGTACGTTGATTAATGGTTTTGTTAAGGATTTTAAGGAGAATTTCGAGATGGAAATGAGGAAGCAAGAGAAGCAAGTTTTCATGAGCTTGAATGAGCATTTGTCAGATTTGATGACAGAGGTTACGTGCTTGCGTAATGAGCTTGAGAGTCTTATTAATCAGAATAAGGCTCAACTGAAAGCTGCGAAAGGGAATGAGAATTTAGAATCTTCAACCAAAACTAACCTTGAGCGGAAGATTCCTCCAAGGCCAAGAAGATCTTTATCAGAAGGAGACAGTTTTGCGGGTTTTTCCTCAAAGATTGAAGAAGTAGAATCAGAAGAGGGTGGTGTTGGTCAGTCTGTTGCTAAGATCATAAAGAGTCACGAGTCTATTATTCAGAGAAAAAGTGAAGAAATTAATTGGTTGAAGCGAGAAATGCTTCCAACAAAAGGGTGTTCAAACTTAAGAAGAGAAAAGGATCCGGTTAGCCTAAATAGAAGAATCCAAGAAGTTATTGTAAGATTGGATGATTTAATAAACTGCAATGCCAGGTTGGTTGAGACTTTTGGAGAATATGGAGGTGATCAAGGGGACGAATCTTTTGCAGTAAAAAGAATATTGGAATCTGATGTGAGAAAAGAAATGAACTCGGACATTGACAATTTGGATGGCGTCTGGAAGAAAATGAATAATGCGTCAGTCACTGATGCAATGAATGAAGAACTACAAATTGAGATAAGGATGTTGAAAGAGGAAGTTGAAAGTAACAAGTTTGAGGCTCAGATGAGAGAAGAAATATATTTCACGGTATGCACTGAGGCAGTAAAGGGGTTTTGCCATGCGCTTGATAGGAAATTAGAACATTTTCGAGATGAATGCTCTTTAAGTGAGGATGTATGCTCGGTCTTGTTCCGGGAAATTTACGAGGATTGGAATGAGCAAATTGAAAACTATAGCATTGACAGGCTTATAACAGAAGAGGTTTCTCGTATTGTCTTTGACGAGACCATCAGAGATGTTGTGAATACCGCGAATTACACATTTAGCAAACTCCAAGAGGTTCAAATTCCTGACGAGTCACTTGAAATAGCAGAATGTTTTGTGAAGGAGAATGTGTATATGGTTTTATTCGGGGAAACTATTGATGAGTGGAAAAAAGAGAAAGATGCTTGCGACATTGAGCATCTCTTTAGACAGGAGATAGAGCAATTTGTTTTTCGTGAGGCAATGAAAGATGCTTGCCTATGTTTCATGGAAGGAGAAGCCCGGAAGCAAGACAAAAGTTCCACCAACAAAATAGATGGAAGATTTAGTTTTGAGGGTAGTGGAGAGGAGAGTTTTATCGGAAAGCTAGATATGTTATTGAAGTGTTTGGAAGAAGATGGAGATCTAATGATAAGTGCAAGTTCTGAAGTAAATGAACACAAGAAACAAATTGACTGGGTGGGAATTGAAACTGAACAGCTGAATGAACATGAGATCTTCCAAGAACTGATGAATGAGGATGAATCCACTTTTACTTCGTTAAGAAGCAAACTAGAGAAAGCTCTAGACCAGTTAGCTACGAGTAAGACAATAATGAGTGAGTTGGAATCTAGTTTAGGCAGAGTGGATTATGACCGAGAAAGAGTTGATTGTCAGATGATTCCTGCAGAGAATGCGGGTGACAAAAGTTCCATAACTTTCCAACAACAAAATGAAGGGATTTGTAGAAACCAATTGAATTCCATGGTTACACCTATACTGGCATTTTCACAAGTGTTTGGAAATTTTGAGCTTCAAGCACAAGAAAAATTAGCAGACAAAGTTTTGAGGTACTTCAATTCACATTTGTATACAGTTCCTCTCAAATGCTTTATTTTCATCTAGCTGTGAACATTGATTATTGCTATTTGTGTTACAACATTTATGTTCCATCAAAATTGATTGGTTAAACAAGGAAATATCCCATAAACAAGTGATTGACTTTACTAAGCATAATGCTGTGCTACTTTTGTACAGGTTGGAAGAGATGAAGCATCAATTAGATTTGCTTGTTGAGTTTGTTGCCTCAATACAAAAACGGGAATTACTCTACAGAACTGCATTTATCAGAAGAAGCAAGAATCTCCAAAAGGCTGAAACTGAGGTTTTCAGCTGCAATTTCATCTTTATTCACCACATTTTTTTTTTCAGGATAAACAAACTGAATTTAATTTGTATTTGATGAATATACAATTTTAGCATCATTCAAGTAAATTTTCTTAAGCTTCATTGCTTGGATTCCAGGTGGATCTGCTGGGTGATCAAGTAGATGCACTTATAGGCCTACTTGAGAAGATATACGCAACACTGCATCAACATTCACCTGTATTGCAACAGCATTTTGAGGTGAGCAAAGATATATTTTCTCAAAATTCTTTCATAATATATCTTGGTGTGTGATGCAACTACAACTTTATCATGTCACATTATATGCTCGTATATGTGATATTTGTAATACATATATCTTCGACATTGCTGTTCTAATTGGTACTAAATTTGTGCAACTCTATAGGTCTCAGAAATACTGAAGTTGATCTGGAAAGAACTAATTGGAGAAATTCATTAAATTTATCAACGTATGTAGGCAATCCATTCACATACAAAAATTTTCTAATACACAGTTCCAGCAGACACTTTTTAAAGACTACAAGGAGAGATGACCAGGCATGTCACATTATGGTAAGGTGTTGAGAATACAACTTAAACACCATATAGGAAGTGTGTACACAAGGCTGCGAAAGAATATTCTATTCAAGATTCAGTGCAATCCTGTTGCCTAGTGTTCACAGAAACATTGGTTTCGTGTGCTATAGAGATATGGATCTTTTCTATATCGATTGTGCCTTGTCAGGCTAGTGCTGGATAGAGGGTTTCTTTCTGTCAACAAGATGTTAATATTGTAATTTCTGAATAGAAATCAAAATATATTTAATTATTTGTTAGCTTGTTGTCTGCATCTGTGAAAATACATACCAAAAGGGGCACTTAATTATAACTTTCTTGTCATTGGCCAACAATCCAAGGTAAAATTCGCATTACTGGCAGGATCATTGCTATAAAACAACTATTTGAAGATTTCAAGTACAAATTACAAAACACCTACTCAAGGCCGGCTGCTCAACAATGACAACTAAAGCTTATCTCCTTATGCTTTCTACTACAATTTTTCTCTTGTTCATTCTTTTTCGGCTTTCGCCTTTGTGTGCTTACAAAATAGATTATGTTGGAGGCTGTGTTATGTGTTCAAGAAACTTCCTCCAATCTCTTCCAGAGACACCGTTGAACTATCAGATTCTTACGAAAGTTTCAGTTATCAAAAGTACAACTTGCTTCCGGCTATTGATGAAAAAAAGGATGCAGTGAACTTACGTGACAAGAATTTTAGTCATGTTATAGCCAAGAATCCGCATGTGATGGTGGCCTTTTATGCACTGGTGCTTCTGGAGCAAGAAACTGGCTCTAGAATATGAAGCCGCTGCCACTGAGCTGAATGGCAAAGCAGTGCTAGCAAAAGTTAATGCTATAAAAGAGATAGAGTTGGCAAAAAATGGGGAATTCAAGGATATCAAACTATTTATTTCTTTGTTAATGGAGTACATGTGGATACTTATTACCATGACAGGAAGAAGTGAGTTTTTTGGAACAAATAAAATTGATTTAGCTTCATAAGTCATGTCAGTCAACACTCCTCCTTAACTCTGGAGCTGCATACACTAAGCTTCTGCCTCAGGAATTCATATCTAGTCTTTGGAAGTGCCTTTGTTAGGATGTCAGCATTTTTATTTTTTATTTTTTTGCAGTAGATTAGCTGCACTTCTTCCTTTCGTACTTCTCTTAAAAAAATAAAACTTTATCTTGAACTGTTTTGTTTTGCCATGGAACACGGGATTATTAGCAATTGAAATTGCAGCTTGGTTGTCCACAAGTATTTGTGTGCTTTCTTGTTGTTCTATATGCAAATCTATCATGAGTTTCCTGATACAAAGCGCTTGATTCACAGCAGCAGCTACATATTCTGCTTCTGCTGTGGATTGAGCTATGACTTCTTGCTTATTAGAACATCACAAAAAAAATTCTAGAACCAAAGTTAAAACAGTAACCTGAGGTGCTTCATAAATCATCAACACATCCAGCCTAATCACTATCAGAATATCCATGAAGACTGAAGTTTTTAACTGGACTGAACCTTATTCCATAATCAATTATGCCTTTAACATATCTAAGAATTCTTTTTGTTTGCTGCTTGAAAATGAATTTCACTAGTACAGTGTGTGAAGGAGGTGGGCACCGCCCATCCAGAAGGGTGGTGCCCCATTCAACACGGCACCCCATTCAACACGGCACTGTGTGCCGTGTTGAATGAAAAAAAGAAAAAAGAAATATAATAAAATAATAAAAAAATAATAAAATAATAATGCATAGTAACTAAAATGTAGCTATAAATTGAGCGCCCATTCCCTCATTTCCATCATCCCAGAAAATTCATTTCTTCTTGTATTAGAGAGAATTTTGAGAGTTATTGGGTGTAATTGGGGTATTGGGAAGTGAGAATAGTTTTCTCCTAATTATAGAGAGAGTATAATTATTCTCCTCTATTATTAGAGAGAAGTTATTATTTTTAAAGTATAATAAAATTATTTCTTTCTGTCTTTACCCGTGGATGTAGGCTATAAGCCGAACCACGTAATTTCTAGTGTCTGAATTTGTGCTTGCTCTTCATTTTTCTTCCAATCTCATTTAGCTGTGTTTCTGTTTTACCCATAAATCTCCTTACAGTGGTATCAGAGCGAGGTTGCATTTTTGGAATCAGAGTTACTGTTCACGTATACAGTTACTATTCACGTATACGATCACTGTTCACATATACAGTTACTATTCACGTATACGGTACTGTTCACGTGAGACAGTGAGAGCCGATCCTAACTAAGTTAGTTCGTGGTGAAAGCAATGGCGGCAAAATACGAGATTGAGAAGTTCAATGGGAACAATTTCTCGTTGTGGAAAATGAAGATGAAAGTTATCCTGAGGAAAAACAATTGCTTGGCAGCAATTGGAGAAAGACCCATAGAGGTAACTGATGATGCTAAGTGGAACGAAATAGACGGTAATGAAATTGCTGATCTACACTTAGCACTTGCAGATGAGGTGTTATCCGAGTGTGGCGAGAGAAAAGACAGTGAAGGAAATATGGGATACTCTCACAAAGTTGTACGAGGCTAAGTCATTTGCACAACAAGATCTTTTTAAAGAAGAGACTTTATACTCTTCGCATGGTGGAATCTACATCAGTAACCGACCATATCAACACCTTAAAGACTCTATTTTCGCAACTCACAACGTTGGGTCACAAAATAGAGGAAAATGAACGTGCGGAGCTTCTACTTCAAAGTCTACCAGATTCGTATGATCAACTCATCATCAATCTGATGAACAACAACCCGACGGACAGTCTAGTTTTCGATGATGTTGCAGCCTCCATCTTAAATGAGGAAAGCAGGCGCAAGACCAAGGAAGATAGACATGCAAGCTCGCAGCAAGCAGAAGCGCTATTGGTGACGAGAGGGAGATCAACAGAACGTGGCCCCAGTGGGAGTTACAATCATGGTAGATCAAAATCCAGAAGTAAGAAGAATGTGAAATGCTACAATTGTGGCAAGAAAGGGCATATGAAGAAAGAGTGTTGGAGCAATCAGAAAAGTAGAGAGAATAAAGCACCTGAGTCATCAAATGCTCAGGGTTGTGTGGCTAGTACTTCGGATGATGGCGAAATTCTCTATAGCGAGGCAGCAGCTGTTACAGAAGGCAGAAAGCGGTTAGCTGACGTCTGGCTTATAGACTCAGGAGCAACATGGCATATGACCTCTCGGAGAGAATGGTTCCACACATATGAACCAATCTCAGGAGGATCTGTGTACATGGGCGATGACCATGCCTTGGAGATTCTTGGTATTGGTATCGTCAAAATAAAAATGTATGATGGTACAGTTCGCACAATTCGAGAGGTACGATATGTCAAAGGCTCGAAGAAAAATCTATTGTCTTTAGGACAAATAGATAGTCTTGGGTGCAAAGTCCATATTGAAAATGGGATGATAAAAATTTTCGGAGGAGCGCTTGTGTTAATGAAGGCGAGAAAAGATCGGTCTGAATCTATTCATGCTTCGAGGAGAAACACTACGGAAGGTCGATGCGTGTGTCGCGTCAAATGGAGAAGAGTCAACGATGATGTGGCATCTCGGACTTGGCCACATGTCGAACAAGGTTTGAAGATTCTCTCTCGATGACAGTTGCTCAGGGACTCAAATCGGTGAAGTCTACCTTTTTGTGAGCATTGTGTTATAAGTAAGCGACATAGATTGAAATTTAGCGGATCTCATGCTAGAAGTAAATGCATTCTCGACTTAGTTCATTCGATGTTTGGGAATCACCGGATTTATCCCGAGGAGGTGCAAGTACTTCGTTACTTTTATTGATGATTACTCCGGGAGATGTTGGGTGTATCCAATCAAGAAAAAGTCAGATGTGTTTCCAGTATTCAAGGAATTCAAAGCGCGGGTTGAGCTTGAATCTGGGAAAAAGATCAAGTGCTTAAGAACAGATAATGGTGGAGAGTATACAGATGGTGCATTTCTTGCATACTGTAAGCAAGAAGGTATTCAGAGGCAGTTTACAGTGACATACACTCCTCAACAAAATGGAGTGGCGGAGCGGATGAACAGAACTCTTATAGAGAGGATAAGAGCTATGTTGAAGACTGCTGGTCTACCTAACTCTTTTTAAGTTGAAGCGACCAAACGCACTGTTATGTAATAAATCTGTCTCCATCAACAGCCATTGAGTTGAAGACGCCGATGGAGATGTGGACGGGTAAGCCAACTAATTACTCTCATTTACATGCATTTGGAAGTCCTGTATATGTAATGTATAATGCCCAAGAAAGAACAAAGCTAGATCCAAAATCTAGGAGGTGTATCTTTTTGGGGTATGTTGATGGTGTCAAGGGGTATCGTCTGTGGGATCTCACTGCCCACAAGATTGTCATCAGCAGAGATGTTGTCTTTGTAGAAGATCAACTGCAAAAGAAAGATGGGGATGATAGTACTGTGAAAGAAAAGTCAAAGACTACACCGGTATATGTAGAAAATAGTCAGGAAGATTCGAGTCTTACGAGCGACACCGAGCACGAGGAACAACGATCAGTGAGGCTCCAGAAGTTCGTCGGTCAACTCGAGAGAGACGACCACCAACTTGGCACTCAGAGTATGTTACAGAGATCAATGTTGCATATTGTCTTTTAACAGAGGATGGAGAGCCATCAACTTTCCATGAAGCTTTAAACAGCTCAGATGTTACTTTGTGGACGGGCAGCAATGCAGGAAGAAATTGAAGCTCTACACAAAAACAAGACATGGGAACTTGTGCCACTGCCACATGGAAGAAAAGCCATTGGAAACAAATGGGTCTACAAGATCAAACGTGATGGCAATAATCAAGTGGAGCGGTATCGTGCAAGATTGGTGGTAAAGGGATATGCTCAGAAAGAAGGTATTGACTTCGATGAGATCTTTTCTCCGATGAGTTAGACTCACGACAGTCGAGTAGTCTTGGCAATGTGTGCTACATTCGACTTACATCTAGAACAATTAGATGTGAAAGCGCATTTCTTCATGGAAAACTTGAAGAAGAAATTTATATGCTCCAACCAAAAGGTTTCTTTGAAACAGCAAGGAGAACTTGGTTTGCAGATTAAACAAATCTGTATACTGGTCTCAACCAGTGCCGAGGTGTTGGTATAAGAGATTTGATTCCTTCATCATGAGCCTTGGATACAACAAACTCGATTCGGACCATTGTGCTTATTACAAGAGATTTGAGGATAATGATTTTATCATTTCTTTGTTGTATGTGGACGACATGTTGGTCGCGAGCCCCAACAAAGATCAAGTCCAAGAATTAAAGGCACGAGTTGTCTAGGGAGTTTGAAATGAAGGACTTGGGACCAGCGAAACAAGATTCTAGGGATGCAAATTCACCGAGACGTAAATAACAGGAAGATTTGGCTTTCACGGAAGAATTACTTGAAGAAAATCTTGCGACGCTCAACATGCAAGATTGTAAGCCAATTTCTACCCCACTTCATGTTAATTTCAAGTTATCCTCAAGTATGTGTCCTAGCAATGAAGCAGAGAGGAAGGAGATGTCTCGAGTACCATATGCATCAGTAGTGGGAAGTTTGATGTTCGCTATGATCTGCACAAGACCAGACATTGCACAAGCAGTGGGAGCAGTTAGTCGATACATGGCGAATCCTGGTGGAGAACATTGGCAAACAATGAAGAGGATTCTAAGATACATCAGAGGAACCTCAGATGTTGCATTATGTTATGGAGGATCAGAATTTAATGTCAGAGGCTACGTGGATTCAGATTTCGCATGTGACCCTGATAAAAGAAAGTCCACTACTGGCTATGTGTTTACACTTGCAGGAGGAGCTGTAAGCTGGGTTTCAAAACTGCAGACTGTTGTGGCTTTATCTACGACAGAGGCAGAATACATGGCAGCTACACAAGCATGCAAGGAAGCTATTTGGATACAAAGGTTACTTAAGGAGCTCGGGCACAAACAAGAGAAAATTCCTGTATTTTGTGACAGTCAGAGTGCTTTGCATATTGCAAAGAATCCAGCCTTTCATTCCAGGACAAAACATATAGGGGTACAGTATCACTTCGTTCGAGAAGTAGTGGAAGATGGAAGTGTAGATTTACAGAAAATCCATACCAAGGAGAACCTAGCAGATGTTATGACTAAGCCAATCATTACTGACAAGTTTATATGGAGTAGATCCTCGTGTGGCTTAGCAGAAACGTAAGCAACATGTCAATGGTAAAGCAGAAAGGATAGTGTGGAGATTGATTGGTTCTCAATCAAATCTCCAAGTGGGAGAATGTGAAGGAGGTGGGCACCGCCCATCCAGAAGGGCGGTGCCCCTGTGTGCCGTGTTGAATGAAAAAAAGAAAAAAGAAATATAATAAAATAATAAAATAATAATGCATAGTAACCAAAATGTAGCTATAAATTGAGCGCCCATTCCCTCATTTCCATCATCCTAGAAAATTCATTTCTTCTTGTATTAGAGAGAATTTTGAGAGTTATTGGGTGTAATTGGGGTATTGGGAAGTGAGAATAGTTTTCTCCTAATTATAGAGAGAGTATAATTATTCTCCTCTATTATTAGAGAGAAGTTATTATTTTTAAAGTATAATAAAATTATTTCTTTCTGTCTTTGCCCGTGGATGTAGGCTATAAGCCGAACCACGTAATTTCTAGTGTCTGAATTTGTGCTTGCTCTTCATTTTTCTTCCAATCTCATTTAGCTGTGTTTCTGTTTCACCCATAAATCTCCTTACACAGTGCATATACCTTGATAGCAAACTCACTGCATGCATGATATCTGCCCTGATGGCAATTAAATACATTAGACAAACTATTAGGCTTCTGTACAACCTTTCATCCATCTTTTCTGCTCTATCTTCTCTGCAAAACTTCTCTTTTTGATTCATTTGAGTTGCAGTTGGCTTGCACTCTTTCATGTTGAACTTCTTGAGGACTTCCTTTGCATATTTATGTTGGTATGGAAATATTTCATTTTGCTTTTGGTATACGTGCATACCAAGAAAGAATGTCATCTTTCCAAGATCTGTTATTTCAAGTACAACTTTCATTTCTTTTTTAAACTTGTCAATCAACTCCTTGCTGCTTCTTATAACGAGTATATCTTCAACATACAAAGATACTAGAAGTATTTCATCATCAACCTTCTTGATATATAAAGTAAATTCACCTAGACTTTTTTCAAAGCCTAAGTTCACTAAATGTGTGTTAATTCTAATGTACCAGGACCTTTGTGCTTATTTTAAATCGTATAAGGCCTTTTTAGTCGATATACCTTCTCCCTTTGTCCTTCGAAAATGAACCCTTCAGGGTGCTCCACAAAAATTTCTTCCTCCTAGTATCTATTCAAAAATGCTGACTTGACTTCCATTTGATGTATGAGACAACCTTGTTGTGCAGCAAGAGCTAGCAACATCCTCATGGTATCTAACCTAGTAACTGGTGCAAAATTTTCAAAAAAATCTATCCCGAATATCTGGGCATATCTTTTGACAACAAGTCTTGCCTTGTACTTGTTTACGGAACCATCAGGATTGAGCTTGGTCCTATAAACCCACTTGACTCCTATAGATTTCTTATGTTCAGGTCTGTTTACTAACTCCCATGTCTGGTTCTTTTCAATCATCATTAACTCTTCCTTCATTGCAGCAATCCACTTTTGATCAGTTGCAGTTTCTTCATAACCTATAGGCTTCATTACAACAATATTGCAATTCTGATAAATGTTAGAGAGTGATTTGGTTCCTCTAATATGTTCATCATCTGTATCATCATTCTTTTCTCGAACCTCAAGCTTCTTGTCATTCTCCCAACTCCAGTTATCTAACTCAAAGAATTGAACATTCCTGCTAACTATTACTTTGTTGTTTTGTGGTAAGTAGATTCGGTAAGCTTTTGAAGTTGAGCTATAGCATATAAAAATCCCAGATTCTAGTTTTTGTCCAACTTGTCTCTCTTAACTTGAGGGATGTAAGAGAAAAATAGGCAACCAAATGTCTTCAAATTAAGTACCTTTAGTTTGTAGCCATACCATTCTTCAAATGGAGTCTTGTTCTGCAAAACTTTTATTAACAATCTGTTTAGCAGAAAAACTGCAGTATTTACAGCCTTGGCCCAAAATTTCTTTAGCAGCCCTTTATCACGAAGCAAGCACCTTGTCATTTTCATACTTTTCTGGTTTTTCCTCTCCACAACACCATTCTGCTAAGGAGTGTAAGGTGTTATCAATTGATGTTCAATGCCTGCATCTTAACAAAACTTGTTAAATTTTTTAGAGGTATATTCAGTTCCATTATCAAACCTGATCACCTGCATTTTGCATATGCTCTGAGTTTCAACCCAAGCTTTAAACTTCATGAATATGTCAGCAACTTCAGATTTAAGCTTCATAAAATAAATCCAGCACATTCTTGAGTAATTATTAATGAAAGCAATATAATACTTAATGTTATTCAAAGATGGTGTTTTCATTGGTCCTCACACATCTGTGTGTATTAATTGCAGCTTTTATGTAGCCCTCCAAGCCTTGTTTTATTGAAAAAGAATCCAGTTTGCTTCCCATACTGACAGGCAGCACATTTAGGAGTCTCCTTCTCTAATTCAGGCAAGCCTTCGACTAGATTGTTCTTCTTCATGTAAAGTAGAGCAACATGATGGAAATGCTCCAATCTCTTATGTTAAAGCACTGTATTGCTATCTTCTTTGTGTACAGTAGCCCGTTCTTCTTTCATCAAATCCAAGGCAAAGCTTTTGCCTTTCATTTGAACTTTGAACACTTTTCTGCCTTTTGTATCTTTAATCATACAATTTTTGTCTTTAAACAGGACCTTATAGCCTTTTTCCAACAATTGAGTAACACTCAAAATGTTTTTGTAATTTCAGGAATATATAAAACATTAGTAATTAATTTCAGACCTGTATGGCCTTCAATCGCTACTGTTCCTTTGCCTTTTACTGCAATATGTGCTCCATTTCCAATTCTGACTTTAGAAATCGTAGTCTTGTCAAGCTCTCTGAAGAGCTCTCGATTATAAGTCATGTGGTTTATACAACCACTATCTATAAGCCAACTTTCTATGGAGCTGTTGGTGGCAAAGCATAATACCACAAACAACTGCTTCTCTTGAGGTTGATCCTCAGTAGCTTTGGCTTCTTGTTGTTATTGTTGTTGTTGAGTTTTGCATATCCTTTCCATCTGCCCTCCACCAACACTTATTCTGTGGATGATTCTTTTTTCTGAAGTAGGGGCAAGGTGGAAAGACTTGAGTGTTGCTGCTTTGGTTGTTTTTTTTGCTGTTTGTAGAATCTCAAGGTTTGTTGTTTTTGTTCTTTTTTTTTTTGCCACCTTTGTTGTTTTGTGATTGGCTTGAAAAGCACCCTTTACAGATCCTTCTTGTCTCATAGGCCTCATTTAGTCTTGTGCCTGTAGTGCGTTCAACAAGTCTGCCAAGGTAATGCTTGAAACTATTTTGAGTTTCCCAAAGATGAAATTGTAGCCTCATACTTTTGAGGAATTGTAACTAAGATTTTTTGAACAATTCTAGAATAAGAAAAATGAGTCCAAGGATTCTTATCTTGTTGACAATGTCAAAAAGTCTGTCAGAATGTTCTTGGAATGTTTATGATTCTTACATCTTTTGCATCTCAAATTCTCGGATCAAATTCAGCCGATGCATCCCTCTGAATCTTTCATTTCTTTCATATTCTTGCTTAAAAAATCCCAAATTTCCTTGGCTGTTTTCAGCATCATTATTCTTTAAAAAAATGGTGGATGAGACTGCTGCAAACAAGGCTGCTTTTACTTTTGATTTTCTTTGCTTCATCTCCTTTTGATTTCTGTTTGTGCAAAAGTTGAATTGTTTGGCAGAGGTGGAACTTCATATACTTCTTCACCAATTTCCTATAGATCATTGGCATCAAGATAGACTTCCATTTTAATAGCCCAGGCTTGATAATTTGTTCCTTTAAACACTTGAGGTGCAATTGCGGTGAATGTATTTTCTGAATTCATTCTGAAAAAGGTTTTTGTGTTTGTGGAGGGATAGATGATAATTGTGTAGGAATTGTGTACAAGCTTTCTCAATCTCACAGGTCCCTCAAGATTAATGCTCTGATACCACTCTGTTGGATATTTAGGAAACTAAAGACTAAAGATGAGAGAGCTAATTTAGTGACTGCAAAGATGTATTTTATTGAGCAACAAAATCATATATTTATAAAGCATAATGAAAATTGAATTACATAAACATCTGCTATATTTTGAGCATAACAACTAAGTGCCAAAAACGTAGCATGAAGAAGTGGTCATAATCCTAAAGAATGGCAACAAATAAAATTGATTTAGGGTATATTTGAGATTGAGGTTGGGCAGCTGTATGTCACGGGATGAGTGTTTTGCACAGCAAACCCGTGCGGCACTTAGACAACCTTTGTCGGGATGTTGCTAAGTAAGCCTTTACGCTTCTCAATAGCTAAGCCAAGAGGTTCCCGAAATGCTAAAGAGAAGGAAGAGCTAGCGAGCAATGTAGCCAAATGCGGAAATTATATTACTCGAAAGAAAGCTTACAAGAGAGAGCTTACAAGTGTTTGATGCTTGATGCTTTGCTTGGATGATATAAATGCTTAGAGCTCACCCATATTTATAGGGAAGCTTGGCTAGTCCTAGAGAATTCTATGTACATGTGTCAAAATCTAGATCGTACATGTGTCAAAATCTAGGATATGTACAAATGTGCTAGAGGTGCTGGAATTGTGTGGAATAATCTAGAATCGGGCCAAGCTAGCACCTCTTGGCTCATTCTCTTGGGCCATGTTGGGCTGGAATCATGCGGCTCGTAACATGTAGCACTAAAGTGTTTGGTAAACACTAGCTGCCGTAACTTTTAAGCTATATTAGCTATGTTAATATGATTTTTTACTTGTATGATGTAAAATCTATTATGTATTAAAATTATTATTTAAAAATTATATTTATTATATATTATTAACTTTTATTTTATAATTACGCTTTTTTTTCACAACACTTGTAGCTTAAAAGCTACAATGACCTCAATCCCAAACATATCCTTAGCTTTATGAGTTATGCCAGTCAACATGTTTAACTTAAATTTTCCAGTTAATCACTATACTGCCCTTATATTTTGATCTTTTACATTAGAAGGGGTTTCTTTTGCTTTGAGTACTTTTACCTCCATGGCCATGGTCAAATTAAATTATAGCATATATTCTATAAATAAAATATATATCAAACCTTTAATTATATTCATTTAACTCATTGATAGCCACAATCAGTTGATGTTTATAGCGACAATCAGTTGATGTTTATAGCCACAATCAATATATAAACATCAATTGATAACTAAAATGATCAAGCACCTTGTCAGATTGCATGAAAACACGAGAAAATTTGTGTTTTTTCACATGAAACAGACCGTACATTCTAATACAAAGAGCAAAATACCAAAATCAAGAACTTTTGGGTTATATTTTTCTATTGAGAAGGTGGCACAAATGGTACATAGAGATATTTCCCGTTTTCGAACCAAGAAGAAAAGTGGCTCTAGTCTCATTTGAAATGAGGAAGCAAGTTTTCATTAGTATGTGATATTTGTAGCAATATGTCTTTAAGATTGTTGTTACTACTGGTGGTAAATTTGTGTAACTCAGCATAGATCTCAGAAATATTGAAGTTGATCTAGAAAGAACTAATTGGAGAAGTAAATAGTCATATTTGAAATTGATGCTGTACAATTGTAACTTAAAAGTTACAATATTAAAATATTTGGTAAGAACTAATTATTATAACTTAAAAATTAAGTTAATTTAATTTTATACTTGTACGATAGAAAATTTATTACATCTTTACTAATTTTATTAAAATTATTTAAAAATTTTATTTATTATATATTATAAACTTTTATTGCATAATTATAATTTTTTTTCATAACAGAAAGGTACAGCACCTTGATACCAATTAAACATGTCTTTAGTGAACAAATGTGGGTATTCCATTCACATTCAAAAAGATTTTAGATTTTTAAAGGTTATAATAAGAGATAATCAAGATTCGGTGACAATCCTGTTCCTTAGTGATGTTCACAGAAACACTGGTTTTATGTGCTAGAGATGTAGATCCTGTCTTTATCATTCTTTCTGTCAACAATATGTTAATAATGTAATTTCTAAATAAAAATCAAAATAATTTTCTTTTTTTTTTAATATTTTTAGCCTTTTGTCTGTATCATTGAAAATAAATAACAAAAGGAGCATTTATTATTTTTCTCGACATTGGCCAACAATTATTTGAAGATTTCAAATACAAATCACAGAACACCTACTGAGGCCGGCTGCTCAACAATGTCAACAAAAGCTTCTCTCCTTATGCTCTCCGCTACAATTTTTCTTTTGTTCATTATTTTTCGGATTTCGCCTTTCTGCGTTTACAAAATAGAATATGATGGAGGCTATGGAGTCTATGTATTATGTGTTTCTGTATTCAAGAAACTTCCTCCAATCTCTTCCAGAGACACCTTTGAACTATCAGATTCTTATGTAAGTTTCAATGATCGAAAGTACAAATTGCCTCCGGCTATTGATGAAAAAGAAGATGCAGTGAACTTAAGTGACAAGAATTTTAGTCATGTTATTGCCAAAATCAACATGTGATGGTGGCCTTTTATGCACCATGGTACTTCTGGAGCAAGAAAGAGGCTCCAGAATATGAAGCCGCTGCCACTGAGCTGAAGGGCAAAGCAGTGCTAGCAAAAGTTGATGCTATGACCGAGATAGAGTTGGCAAAAAAATGGAGAATTCAAGTCTATCCAACTATTTATTTTTTTGTTAATGGAATACATGTGGACACTTATTATCATGACAGGAAGAAGTGAGTTTTTTTGGAACATTGGTTTTCTTTAGTTGATTTTTCAGAAAGTGTGAAAAACGAAAATGGGAAAGTTTATTATATGCTTATGTGCATGGTTTATAACAAAGATTTTTTTTTTTTTTTTTTGAAGGGATGGTATTGTGAATTATGTAAAGACTAAAATGGCCGGTGATCTTTACACTGTGATGACAAGAGATGAAGCAGACCACTTATTGGCAGCTCAATCTACAATTGCTTTGGGATTCCTCGGCTCTTTAAAGGTCCATCAATGCTCACTCATATGATTTGAGCAATTGCTTGAGCGTTTCCCTTTTAACATCTCTTACTGCTATGACAAAAAAATTTAGGGCCTGGAAAGTGAAGTGCTTGCTGCCGCATCAAAACTGCATCCCGATGTTTTATTCTTTCAAACTACTAGTGCTGATGTTGCAAAGATGTTTCTGATTGACCCAGAAATCAAACGCCCTTCTCTAGTCTTGCTGGAAAAGGAGTCTAAACAGCCTAGCCACTTTGGTTAGTATTAGAAATTATGTCTGCAATGATTTTGAGTGCTTCAAATGTAAAATTTACACATGCCCGTCCATTTTTTGCTTCATTTCTCAGATGGTCCATTTACTGAATCAATAATTGATGACTTCATATCATTGAATAAGATTCCTCCGATGATTGCTTGCACCAGGGAAACTTCTCCATTGATTTTGAATTCCCGATTGAAAGTGGTAATTATCAATTTTACATCTTTTCCTCAGGAAAACGTAAATATTTTATGGTATTAACATGTTCATAAATTTGTTCTCAGTTATGGCTTTTTGCGGCTGTTCATGATTCTGAGGCTAAATCACTATTTCAAGAGACAGCTAAAGCTTTCAAAGGAAAGGTAAATGCACAGACTTGTATTTTATAGAATAATACTTGTAGGGAGGTCAAGCAAAAATTGTAGAAACTTGATAACTGAAAGCCAAGGAAATTAAATGTCTGTCAACGTAATTATCATTATGGTTTTATATTATCTTGGTTATTGTTTGCCAGATTCTCTTCGTGTATTCGCAAATGAACTCGAAACGTAAGGGACAAATTTCTGACTATTTCGGTGTCACAGGTCATGCTCCAAGAGTGAGTTTCCTGCTTTACCTTGATTCTGTGAAATCTTTATGATTGCGTTTTAGCTTTTATTTTATGCATTACTTACAGGTAATTGCTGTCACTAGCATTCGCAATCGCAAGAAGTATGTATTGAATGGTGAATTGACCCAAAGCAATGTAAAGGTTTGCATTCTTTTCGCCGTAATTGTGATTATATCTTTTTTCCTGACGCAGAAAGATGGTTGAAGATTCACAATTCTGTCATGATCTGAGTTCTTGCAGTCATTTGCATTGGATTTCCTGGAAGACAAGTTAAGGAACCAACAGTCGAATACAATTGTTTCTCAAGTACAATTTCAGCAACAGTTAGTTATTCTTCCATTACCAGATGTGATGACTAAAGAAGCAATTTAGTATATCTGATCCAATTTCCATTTCCCACAAAATGACTGGATACAAGAAGAAATGCTGTTTAACTTAGATTTTCCAGTTAATCACTATATGTGCCTTTATGTTTGATCTTTGGTTTCTTTTGCTTTGAGTACTTTTACCTCCATGTCCATGGTCAAATAAAATTATAGCATGTATTCTATATATAAAATATCTTTCAAACCTTTAATTATATTCATTTAACTCATTGATAGCCACAATCAATAGATAAACATCAATTGATAACTAAAATGATCAAGCATCTTGTCAGATTGCAAGAAAACAAGAGAAAATTTTTATGGTTTTTTCTCATGAAACACACCGTACTTTCTAATACAAAGAGCAAACTATCAATCAAGAACTCAGAAGATATGTCACGTTAGTCCCATTTGAAATGAGGAAGCAATAGAAGCAAGTTTTCATTAGTATGAGATATTTGTAGCAATATGTCTTTGACATTGTTGTCATAATTGGTGGTAAATTTGTGTAATCCTGCATGGGTCTCAAAATTACTGTAGTTGATCCACAAAGAATTAATTGGAGAAGTTAATAGTTTGGTTGAGGATTGAGGTTAAACAGTTGTAACTTAAAAGTTACAACATTAAAGTGTTTAGTAAATACTAACTTATAACTTGAAAGCTAAGTTAATTTGATTTTACACTTGTATGATAAGAAATTTATTGTATTTTTACTAATTTTATCAAAATTATTTAAAAATTATATTTAATACATATTATTAATTTTTATTTTAAAATTATAATTTTTTTCTACAGTAGCTACCAAATAGGTCTTTAGTGAACAAAAGTGGATATTCCATTGACATACGTGAAAGTTTCGTTTGGGTAATATCAAGCAGCCCCTCGAAGCCTTTCCAGCTCGAGTAAGACAACCCGGGACAGCCTAGCCCGAGCAACCTTTCGGGTCAAAGCTGGTCAAAGACGAGGAAATTCAGAGATGCTCGAGCCCCGAGCACTCCATCACCAGCTCGAGGTCATCCCGGGTCAAAGCTGGTCAAGGTCGAGAGCTAAGCACTCCTTCGCCTGCTCGAGGTCGTTCCTCAGGTCAAAGCTGGTCAAGGTCGAGAGCCGAGCACATCTCTCCTGCTCGCAGAGATCCACGAGCACAGCTGGGCAAGACCCGACCAGGACAACCGGATCCGCTTTCTCGTAATCTCGGCACACCTTTAATGTCTCGACTGTGGTCCCACATGGTGTAGTGGTGATACTGTTGCCGATGGCCGGCACGTGCCTCCAAGGTGTCATAATTCCTAGCGCACTTGCCCGACATGGTGAGCTGGCCACGTGAATCGGGATAAGGGGACAGCCGCTCATCCCTAGGGAATATTCCGCCAAACCCGGCTGTCTGAGGGACCCAGATACCACTAACGTGGGTGTGGACAGACTGGAATGAAAAGAGCGGGAAAAATGTAGCATAAAAGGAAACGAAGGGAACGTTACAGGGTTGAAGAATTTGATTCTAAAAGGTTGGCAATTTTCATTCACAAAGGATCCGTAAGCTCAAACAGTGTTCTTCCTTTTCTAATTTCTCTCACTCGATTTTCTCCGAAAAACACCATACTTATCCAAAAAGGGGGCGAAATAATACCCTTTCATCTTTCCGGCCTCCTCACTAAGGGAGATACCAAAAGACAAACCCGACATCGACTTAAGCGTCGGAGGGTTTCGCGGACACGCCCGGCGACCCCGACCCGTTTCCGTGAGTACGGTCCGGAGATCTCCGCTCAAGAAGACAGTGGAAGAGACGAAGGGGTAACCTCGCCGAGATCGAGCTATCGCGAAGCGTAAGGATCGAGGCACTCGCTTGAATCCGCGAGCGTAAGGTTCGCATAGCCCCGCCGAGCCGCTTGGAGGCACTGCTGGAAGGTTCAAGCACCGCTGAGGCACGCGGAAAAATCGCATCAACATTTTGGCGCCTGCTCTGCGGATCGGCACAAAAGCCTGATTTCCTAATACATTCAAGACACACAACACAACGATGAGGGAAACAATCAAGAGGAGTAAGTCCGTAAGAATCAGTAACTTTGAGAGAAGTGGCCAACGAGGCCTGCAATGTGGAGATCCAGTGAAAGAATGGATCGGATGGAAAACAGATCGAACTACGACCTCCCTGCTATAAGAATTCGTGGAGGGACAGAGAAAAGCATGTAATGATGTCCCGAGTCCAACCGAGGGAATGCTCATGTTCGGAAAATGTGGAGATGAAGCCCAAAGACCCAAGGCACCAAATGTTGCAGTGAGAGAAGAAACAAACATGGAGGAAAGGGGTCTCGCCAACATTTGCAGGATACGACCCCAACCTCTCGTAAGTGAGGAGTTGGAGGGAGAGGTACGCAGTTGGCACGAGTTGTGGAAGATCTTCGGGAACCGAAAGAGTCCAAGTCGGCGAATAATGCTGGACAACGAATCTCCGCTCTCCGCGGAGATCATGGGTGTCACGATCCCACGTGACTTCCACTTCCCGGATCTGAAATTTTCGGGAAAAGTGATCCGTTAGTGCACATAGAACGGTTCAACGACATGACAGGGTGCAAGGATCTGTCAGCAGACTGAGAGTGCAGGCCTTCCCACTCACTCTGAGGGAAGAGCGAGAGAATGGTACCGCAGACTTCCACTGGGAAGCATCTTGAGCTTTGAACAGATGTGCAGGAGTTCGCAGAGCAATTCCGGTGCAGTGACCTCGAGGATGACATGATGGAGTCGCCGGTGAGGCGAGAAGAAGGAGAGTCCTCCGGAGTTTATCAAAAGATACCATAGATCGGTCCTAGATCTTGGTGCGCTCAACCACCCCAAGCTCCGAGAGGATTAAAAGATGGGATCCGGATGGGGAGACCATGGTATAACTCATGGAGTCCTTCGATCCGTTCATATTCGGATGCGTATGAGCAGGTGAAACTGGATATGGAAATCGAAGAGGAAAAGGCTGCAAAACTGAGGAATTAGCAGGACCAGGAGCGTACCGGTTGGCTCATCCAGATGGACGAGAGATCAAGAGGCCGTGGAACGCACAACTCCTGAGGGAGTATTTCCAGTAAGTCCCCTTGTATTATAAAATGCTAATGTAAGATTTCGTCCCAGGACGGGATATGTAAAAGTACAAATCTATGTAAGAATAAGAATAAGCATTCATAATGTAAGTTCAAAATGAAGACCGTAAGCGAAGAACTCCTCGGCATGAAGTCCCAAAGCCTAAGTTATTAGTGGGACGTTGCCAAGCTCGAGTCAATCGAAGACCGGAGCAGGAGTATCATCGAAGACCTCGGTCAATTAAAAGGCTCGAGCGTAAGAAGAACTTCTCAGATGAAGTCCCAAAGCCTAAGTCATTAAGCGGACGGTGCCAAGCTCGGGTCAATCGAAGACCGGAGCGGGAGTATCATCGAAGACCTCGGTCAATTAAAAGGCTCGAGCGGAAGAAGAACTCCTCAGCATGAAGTCCCAAAGCCTAAGTCATTAGGCGTGACGGTGCCAAGCTCGGGTCAATCAAGACCGAGCAGGGAGTATCATCGAAGACCTCGGGTCAATTAAAAGGCTCGAGCGTAAGAAGAACTCCTCGGCATGAAGTCCCAAAGCCTAACTCATTAGGCGGACGATGCCAAGCTCGAGTCAATTGAAGACCGGAGCGGGAGTAATATCGTAAGAGCTCGGGTCAATTAAAAGGCTCGAGCAGAAGTTCAAGAAGAACTCCTTGGCCAGAAGTCCCCAAAGCCTAAGTCATTAGGCGGGACGGTGCCAAGCTCGGGTCAATTAAAAGGCTCGAGCAGAAGATCAAGAAGAACTCCTTGGCCAGAAGTCCCCAAAGCCTAAGTCATTAGGTGGGACGGTGCCAAGCTCGGGTCAATTGAAGACCGCAGGCGGAGTATCATCGAAGACCTCGAGTCGATTAAAAGGCCCGAGCAGAAGAAGAACTCCTCGGCATGAAGTCCCAAAGCCTAAGTCATTAGGCGGGACGGTGCCAAGCTCGGGTCAATTGAAGACCAGAGCAGGAGTATCATCAGAAGAACTCGGGTCAATTAAAAGGCTCGGGTAGAAGAAGAACTCCTCGGCATGAAGTCCCAAAGCCTAACTCATTAGGCGGGACGGTGCCAAGCTCGGGTCAATTGAAGACCAGAGCAGGAGTAATATCAGAAGAAGCTCGGGTCAATTAAAAGGCTCGCGCAGAAGATCAAGAAGAACTCCTTGGCCAGAAGTCCCCAAAGCCTAAATCATTAGGCGGGACGGTGCCACGCTTGGGTCAATTGCAGGCCCGAGCAGGAGTAACATCAGAAGACGCTTGGGTCAATTGCAGGCCCGAGCAGGAGTAGAGATTCAGAAGACGTTCGGTCAATTAAAAGGCCCGAGCAGGAGAAGTCAAGAAGAACTCCTTGGCCAGAAGTCCCAAAGCCTAAGTCTTAGGCGGGACGGTGCCATGCTTGGGTCAATTGCAGGCCCGAGCAGGAGTATCAGCAAGCTCCGGTCAATTAAAAGGCCCGAGCAGAAGATCAAGAAAAGCTCCTCGGCCAGAAGTCCCAAAGCCTAAGTCTTAGGCGGGACGGTGCCATGCTTGGGTCAATTGCAGGCCCGAGCAGGAGTATCAGCAAGCCTGGGTCAATTGCAGGCCCGGGCAGAAGATCAAGAAGAACTCCTTGGCCAGAAGTCCCCAAAGCCTAAATCATTAGGCGGGACGGTGCCATGCTTGGGTAAATTGCAGGCCCGAGCAGGAGTATAACAAGAAGACGCTTGGGTCAATTGCAGGCCCGAGCAGGAGTAGAGATCAAGAACAAGAAGACGCTTGGGTCAATTGCAGGCCCGAGCAGGAGTAGAGATCAAGAAGATGCTCCGGTCAATTAAAAGGCCCGAGCAGGAGAAGTTTCAGAAGAACACCTTGGCCAGAAGTCCCAACGGACGGTGCCACGCTAGGTCAATTGCAGGCCCGAGCGGGAGTATCGCAAGCTTGGGTCAATTGCAGGCCCGAGCAGGAGTAAAATCAGAAAGCGCTTGGGTCAATTGCAGGCCCGAGCAGGAATATCAGCAAGCTTGGGTCAATTGCAGGCCCGAGCAGAAGATCCAGAAGAACTCCTTGGCCAGAAGTCCCAACGGGACGGTGCCAAGCTTGGGTCAATTGCAGGCCCGAGCAGGAGTAAAATCAGAAAGCGCTTGGGTCAATTGCAGGCCCGAGCAGGAATATCAGCAAGCCTAGGTCCATTGCAGGCCCGAGCAGAAGAAGCTCATGAAGAATACCAAAGTCAGAGGTCCCAAAGCCGAAACCTCAGGTGGGATAGAGTCAAGCACAGCCAACTATAGGCTCGAGCAAGAAGAACGTGGGGAAGAGTAAAAGGCCGCGAATTCGGCCCATCATTACTGAGTTTCCAGTCTTGTCTCGCTTCACTCGAAAGACTAGAAACTGGGGGACTGGTGTTTGGGTAATATCAGACAGGCCCCTCAAGCCTTTCCAGCTCGAGTAAGACAACCCGGACGACCTAGCCCGAGCAACCTTTCGGGTCAAAGCCGGTCAAAGACGAGGAAATTCAGAGATGCTCGAGCCCCGAGCACTCCATCACCGACTCGAGGTCATCCCGGTCAAAGCCGGTCAAGGTCGAGAGCTAAGCACTCCTTCGCTCGCTCGAGGTCGTTCCTCGGTCAAAGCCGGTCAAGGTCGAGGCCGAGCACACCTCTCCTCGCTCGCGAGATCCACGAGCACGATTGGGCAAGACCCGACCGGGACAACCCGACCCGCTTTCTCGTAATCCCGGCACACCTTTTAATGTCTCGACCGGGGTCCCACATGGTGTAGTGGTGATACTGTTGCCGATGGCCGGCACGTGCCTCTAAGGTGTCATAATTCCTAGCGCACTTGCCCGACATGGTGAGTCGGCCACGTGAATCGGGATAAGGGACAGCCGCTCATCCCTAGGGAATATTCCGCCAAACCCTACTGTCTGAGGGACTCGGATACCACTAACGTGGGTGTGGACGACTGAGAATGGATAGAGTGGGAAAATGGAGTATAAAAGGAAACGAAGGGGAACGTTACAGGGGTTGAAGAATTTGATTCTAAAAGGTTGGCAATTTTCATTCACAAAGGATCTGTAAGCTCAAACAGGTTCTTCATTTTCTAATTTCTCTCACCTGATTTTCTCTGAAAAAACACCATACTTATCCAAAAGAGGGGCGAAATAATACCCCTTTCATCTTTCCGGTCTCCCTCACTAAGGGAGATATCAAAAAGACAAACCCGATTACTGACTTAAGCGTCGGAGGATTTTCGCCGGGACACGCCCGGCGACCCCTGACCCGGTTTTCTGTGAGTACAGGTCCGGGAGATCTCCGTTCTGAAGAAGACAGTGGAATAGGACAAAGGGGTAACCTCGCTCGAGATCGAGCTTACCGCGAGCGTAAGGATCGAGGCACTCGTTTGAATCCATGAGCGGAAGGTTCGAGCATGTCCCGCTCGAGCTGTTTGGAGGCACTGTTGGAAGGTTCAAGCACTCGTTGAGGCACGCGGGAAAAGCTGCATCAGCAGTTTCTAATACAAAGTCCAGGAAAGATTATAATAAGAGATGATCACAAGATTCGGTGACAATCCTGTTCCATAGTGATGTTCACAGAAACACTGGTTTTATGTGCTAAAGATGTAGATCTTGTCTTTACCGATTGTGCTTTGTCAAGCTAGAGGATTTCTTTCTGTCAACAATATGTTAATAATGTAATTTCTGAATAAAAATAAAAAATATATAAATATACATACATACATACATACATATATATATATATTGTTAGCCTTTTTTATGTATCTTTGAAAATAAATAACAAAAGGGGCATTTATTATTTTTCTCGTCATTGGCCAACAATTATTTGAAGATTTCAAATACAAATTACAGAACACCTACTCAAGGCCGGCTGCTCAACAATGTCAACAAAAGCTTATCTCCTTATGCTCTCAACTACAATTTTTCTTTTGTTCATTCTTTTTCGACTTTCGCCTTTCTGTGTTTACAAAATAGATTATGATGGAGGCTATGTGTTGTGTGTTTCCGCATTCAAGAAACTTCCTCCAATCACTCCCGGAAGCACTGTTGAACTTTCAGATTCTTACAACAGTTTCAATGATCAAAAGCACAAGTTGCCACCGGCAATTGATGGAAAAGAAGATGTGGTGAAACTAAGTGACAAGAATTTTAGTCATGTTTTAGTCAAGAATCAGCATGTGATGGTGCGTTTTTATGCACCATGGTCCCCCCAGAGCAAGAAATTTGCTCCAGAATATGAAGCCGCTGCCACTGAGCTGAAGGGCAAATCAGTGCTAGCAAAAGTTAATGCTATGAGCAAGATATAGTTGGCAAAAAAATGGAGAATTCAAGTATATCCAACTGTTTATTTTCTTTGTTAATGGTGTGCATGTGGATACTTATTATTATAACAGGACGAGGTGATTTTTTTTTTTTAATCTTTGAACATTTGTTTTCTTTTGTTGGATCTTTTTTGTTCAATATAACCCTTGTAAATCTGTTTGGTTGTTGAGAAAGTGTGCAAAATGAAAAACCTAACACTAATTTTTGTTTTGAAGGGATGCTATTGTGAATTATATAAAGACTAAGATGTCTGGCGATCTTTACACCTTGATGAAAACAGAGAAAGCAGAGCGCTTACTAACAGCTGAATCTACAATTGCTTTGGGATTCCTTGACTCTTTAAAGGTCCATACTCACATAATATGAGCAATTTCTTAGACCGTTTCTCTTTAACATCTCTTATTGATTCATAAATGTTACAAAAGACTCAATTCTGGTTGTCAGGGCCTGGAAAGAGAAAAACTTGCGACAGCATCAAAGCTGCATCCTGATGTTGTATTCTTTCAAACCACTAGAGCTGATGTGGCAAAGATGTTTCTGATTGACACAGAAATCAAACGCCCTGCTCTAGTCTTGCTGGAAAAGGAGTCTAAACAGCTTAGCCACTTTGGTTAGTATTAGAAATTCTCTGCGCAAATGATTTTGAGTGCTTCAAAATGGAAAATTTACACAAGCCTTGTCCATTTTTTGCTCCATTTTCTCAGATTGTCCATTTACTGATGCAATAATTGATGACTTCATATCATTGAATAAGATTCCTCCGATGATCACTTACACCAGGGAAACTGCTACATTGATTTTAGATTCCTGCTTGCAAGAGGTAATTATTAATTCACATCTCATTTTCCTCAGGAAAATTAAAAAAATTTTGAGGTCTTAAATGGTTCATAAATTTGTTCTCAGTTATGGCTTTCGCGACTGGTCATGATTCTGAGACAACATCAATATTTCAAGAGGCGGCTAAAGCTTTCAAAGGAAAGGTAAATATAGAGATGTAGGGAGCTCAAGCAAAATTTGTTGAAACTTGATAACTGAAAGCTACTAAAATTAATTGCCTGTCATTGTAATTATCATTATAATCTTAAATAATAATTGATGAAAGTGATAGAAGATAAATTTACGATTATTTTGGTATCACAGGTCACGCACCAAGAGTGAGTTTCTTGCTTTACCTTTAGATTCTGTGAAATCTTTATCAAGGCATTTTTGTTTTCATTTCACGCATAATAAAATATGAAAAATTGGGTTGCTGTGCAAATTTAAATGCAGGAAATTGCTGTCAATGGCTTTTTCAATCGCAAGAAGTATGCATTGAATAGTGATTGACCCTAAGCAATATAAAGGTGTGCATTTTTTTCGCCTTCATTGTTATTATATGCATACCTACCTTTCCTAATGCTGAATAATAATATATTAAGATTCATCAAGATTCTGTTGTGATATGAGCTTTTTACTCGTTCTTGCAGTCATTTGCATTGGATTTCTTGGGACACAAGTTAGGGAACCAGCAGTCAAATACAACTCCATTACAAAATAAGATGTTTATTAAAGAAGCATTTTAGGGTATATGATCCAATTTCCATTTCCCACAAAATGATTACTACAAAGAGGGCCGGGTACAAAAAGAAATGTTGTTTCTGTAACTCAGATGATATCAGAGTTATATACATACAAAATATCTAGAAAACTATTATTTCATTTAACTCATTGATACAAATGAACAGATAAACATTAATTTGATGACTAAAAAGATCAATCACCTTGTACCACTGCAAGAAAACAACAGTAAATATTTAATTTTTTTTTCTTCATATAGAACAAACCGTACGTTGCAATCAAGAACTTTTTTGGTGATTTATCTATTGAAAGAAGGTGAGACAATGGCAGTGGACAAGACTAAATGCCACGGTAGTCCCAATAATTTGTAAAACATAAGATTATGAAGGAAATGAAAGGAAAATTTTATTAAATTATTATGCTTAAACACTGACATGACCTCCTGCCCTTATCGTATATTAAACTTCTCTAAATTAACTCAATTCAAGAAATTGAATAATAATCAAACTGAAAAATCAAATAGTAAATCCATGAAACTGAATCTTATAAAATTGCAAATTTTTAGAAATATACGGTATTATTATTTATCTTCAATGACAAAAGCCACATTGGTCTCATAAACGAGACGCATGAAATTCCGGTTTGTCTAAAATGAATATAATATTTTTCAATTTATGGAAAATGCTAAAAAGACAGAATTGACGTATTAGTGCCGATTTATGTTGTTGATTAATTTACATTTAAGTAAACTATTACTAGTTTATTATTATTATTTTTTCAGTATTTTGTCTAAATTTTTTTTTATCTGATTATATTATATCAAATGTTTCATACAAAGGTTTTATTATGTCATCAAAGGCAAGAACTAGGGCGATTACTTAGATTTTATCATCAGAAGTTCTGAATGGTACAATATCACCACTCTTTTAAAAGATCTCCAAGGTCCATTAGCCGACTATATATATCATCTCACTCAACGCGATAATCCGAAATTAGAAAGCAATGGCAACCGCAAAATCATTTCTATTTCTTTTACTTTCAATTCTTCTCATCTGCAAAATGTTAACCTTCACACCTCGCTCTCAAAAATATTACAATACTTTGCCATCAGTACCAAATCAATTCTACGCCAAGGTCGTACTAAACCTGGCATTCCTCAAGTCCAAAGAACAAAACGACGACGTATTCCCTGCCATCGGATATATTAGTACTCCCCGTTCTGTCAATCGCAAGACGCCGCCGCCACCGGCGCTTATCAATGAGAAGGAAGTGGTTGATTTGACAGAAAAAAATTTCACCAACTTCATTGAAAACAATGAACGTGTGCCGGTGAATGGAAAGTTTCACCAGAACATGCAGTGATTGCCGTGAAGCTTACAGGCGCTTCAGTGGTTGGAAAAGTGGATTGTGAGACATTGGCTGAGATGTATACGATTGTGAGATACCCTTCCGTTTATTTCTTTCCGGGGGGAGTTCTCGGAGACAAGTATTATAGTGAAGTGCATTTCGAGGAAGTACTAAAGCCCTGGAGTTCAGAAGCAAAAGAAATGGAGAGTGAAAAAAATGAACAGGAATCAATTATTGATCATTCAATTTCCAGGCGGATAGAGCCTGTTCGAGCTGTGGAACTAGTATTTGAGGGAACTGCTGAAGGTGTGGCGAACTGCATGTGATGATGATCAGGAATCAATTAATGGCTGTGTCTGTTATTGAACATCAGGTGAAATTAGGAGGGAGCTAGATCGATCGTGTGGTAACATGTGGTAGAATCTCTTGGAGTTTTCCATGTTCTTATTATTATTATTATTTTTGGTAATTTGAAGTTTCTTTCTTGTCCGTCTATCAATAGAATTTAACCATGTATATGTACTCAAACTTGCGCCGGCTTTTACTAAATACCGGTGACTCACAGCCTTAATATGTAGCGCCATGTATATTATCAAAGAAGAAATTTTTAAAGTTATTAAAGCAGTAGATAAATTAAAAAATATGCAAAATACATATTTCAAATGGAGTATATTTTATTTTTTAGTATATCGAAGTGTGTGTTTTTTATCTTTTAATTTATTTTTTATTTTAATAAAGAAATAAATGAGCTATAAAAATAAAATACACAAATTTTAATACACTACATAATAAAATACACTGCATTCAATAATTTAACAAAATTTCATATTAGATTTGAAATCTTCTAATTTCGTTAACTTTAAAATTTGGCGAGCATTTTTTTGTAAGATTTGAACTTTGTGTATCTGTATAATTAGGTAATCACAAGTTACCTTTTATTTGAGTTTGACATGTTTCAAAGGGCCTACGATACAAGAAAAAATCCTTATTTATATACCCATACGCTGAGATAAAGATGATATTTTATAGATATGTGCTTATGGTGGAATAGAAATTTAAACTGTAATATAGAATTAATCTAAATTAGTTCCAATAAATTTTTAATTGTAAGTATTAGTAGATCTCATGTACCAACATATTAGTATTTAAAAAAGAAATATCAATGGACGACCTTCCTCTTTTTATGATAGACTAAAGTCACTAAACATGCTTCTCTATTTTCTGAAAAAAAAAAGTCTTCTTCGCTGAATGAACTCAATTAATTAGACAAAGTAAATCATAAAATCAAACTAAAAATCACATGATTTAAAAAAAACTGAAAATTACTTCATGCCCTATTAAGAATAACAAAAAAAAAAAAAACCAAAAATCGGATCCTAGAAAACTCAATTTTTTTTTTTAAGAATTAAACAATGTCACTCTTTTGCCTTTTGAGAAATACCATAATGTTCAAAGACAAAATCCACATGGGTCTCATAAATTGATAAACAAGACATTGTGATATAATAGAATAATGATATATGTATAAAAAATATCAGACAATTTAGTTAAAAAAGCACAACAGACCCAAAAAAAAAAAAATCTTGTTATCTAATTAAATTTTTTTGACTTTTAGTGATAGTGTGCTATTTTTTTATACTACTTTTTGAACGCATATCACTATTGGATAACATCCTCAACTTTATCAAGCAACGCTTCACTTCATACAAGATTTCATGGTATCAAAGGTAAGAACTAGGGCGAATACTTAGATTTTATCATCAGACTATCGGCTCGTCTTTCTCAACACTCTTTTGAATTCCAAGTTCCATAAATAAATATATATATATATCTCAACCCAATAATCTGAAGTTAACAGCAATAATTAAATGGCAACAGCAAAATCATTTCTATTTCTTTTACTTTCAGTTCTTCTTCTCATCGAAATCCTTAATAC